>SCDY01000371.1:0-65958 GCA_004143825.1 Drosophila micromelanica
ATATATATAAACATATATATGTTTATGCGTATATGAAAAATATAAATGTATAGATATATATATATATTGTAATCTTTTAATATACACATATATACATAGCAAAAAACCAAAAGAAGCAAAGCAACAATTAAATTTGAACATAGCACTTGATGTTGATATTCAAGTTATTTCATTTGATCTTACTTTGATTTCCACACAGTGCATCACACTTTGATTTATTTACTTTTATTTTAATTTTTTTCTGGTCTCGTCTCGGTTGCATTACTCAGGCCTCTACCACTCCTAAGATATTGCTGTGACACACGTATTTCATAACCTCTCAAACTAACTGCGCAAACATTAAAAAATGCTTCAAGGCATATATTAAAGCTTACCTAGGCTCCAAGCAAACCAAAACAAACGCTGAACAACTGTTTGTGTTGTTTTGTTTTTTTCGCTATAAGTAAATACATACATATATATACATATATTTATATATATATATTTATATATATATATGTATATATGTATTAACTCATATTTAGTCCGAAGTTAGTGGCGCAAGCAGCAGACAAGAATGTCAAGCAAAGTTGAAAATTTTGAACGCTGCACACAAACACCCCCTCACATAGTCTCATACTCACACTCAAACTACATAAACACACACTTATATATACGCGCACATACACGGACCGATTGTATCAGAGTATTACAACAACAACAAAAACAACAAGAACAAAAGAATATATATTTCAAAACACACACATACACACAAAAAGTAAATAAAAATCTAACTAGTCAAAGCTTGAATATTTTTTAATTTATTCATTAATATATGAAAATGACAAAATATATATACATATATATAAAAGCTAAAAAAAAAAAACAATTGATATTTACACTTAGTGAAGCTAAAAGAAAAAAAGAGAAGAGAAAAAATGAAAGCAAAAATGCAAATGTGTAAGAAATAAACCCCGTCCTGCGTAAATAAAATTAAACATAAAAATATCATAAAAGAAAAATTTACACAAAATTTAAAAGCAAACATTTAACAAATTACAAAAAGAAAAAAAAACAAAAAAAATGAACACACAAATATAAGAAAATGTGTAATAAGTCGCATGTGTTTTTGTCGTAGTCTCATCATAAAAATTAAAAAAAAGCAAAGAACAAAACGTGTAATTCTTTTTGTCAACTATGATTTTTGCATAGGTTCGAAATGAAAACGTATAAAATTTAAATATTAAATGTACTCAAGACAATTGTAATTGCAACAATAATTGTACGCTATATATATTATTATTAAAGTGGAAAGTGTAAACATTGCGCCATGCAGCTGAAAATTGTAACTGCGATTTCGAATTTGGAATTTCAAATCTTGAATGTGTCAGACAGACAGATGGACAGAAAACAGAATGCAAAGAAGAAATTGCAAAAAGTGAAACAAACACAAGAGCCATGACAAATGATGCATAAAAATTGTAAAATGTTTCACAAATAAAGCAAAATGCAAAAAAAAAAAAACAAACATAAAACATAAGCAAACAAAACCAAAAAACAAAACCAAATAAAAAATAATAAAAAAAAAACAAAAAAAGCAAAAACAAAAAAGAACAAAAACCAAATGGCAAACAAAACAATTTTCATTGTATAATCATATAATTTAATTTTGAATTTTTGTGTTCTTTTTCGAAATATTTTGCATAAATAAAATAAAATAACAGAAAACAAATTTGGCAAATGCGTGAATCATTGCCCACCTTCCGCTATGTCTTTTCCTTTCTCTCTCTCCCTCTCTCTTTCTCTTTCTTTATTTGCTGAGATTCGAACACCTTAAGCCTTTCAGGCTTGATAGGCAGCATAATTCCTTTTGGTCTACAGATTATAATGATTTATTTAATGAGCCATTTTTAAATTTTCAAACTCATCGGGCTCAATACATTATATTTAACTCTGATAATTACCGGCCAAGAAAGCGAAATTCGTTTTGAATAAGAACGTGCCAACTTTTATTAATTCACTTGAGAATTTATTGCTAACAACTTTGATAACAACTTTGATCCGGCCCAGCGGAATAGCTGGGAGTCGCACCATAAATCACAATCAATTTTCAATTGCAGACTCTATATTCACGAATTCATATAGTGTCATTTATTCAGTTCAAAGTCATATCTAACCAACAGAATTTTGGTAAGTATGCGGTAGAAAATCCAATTTGAGAGCTGCGAAAATAATACTTGATGCGTAACAACAAATAAAGCGGATCAACTTTGTGATGCAGTGTCATAACTGCAGTTGGTTCTTTGAGTGAAATTTTGCCGCTCTGACAAATCAATTGGTATCAGCTTATCTACTGGAGGCTTAACAGTTATTGTTGAGTAGCTAACGAGCCATGTCGCCACTTTGAAGTGGACACGTTTGCAATGTTCGGCAGTTGAAGTGGCCCTTGAACTGCGTCCTTCTGGGGTAGACGAAAAGACACTGCTGGGATTGACGTAACAACTATCTGGTTAGCAAGCAGGTGAACGAGTGCGAAAGAGAGACGTAGAGAGAGAGAGAGAGAGAGAGAGAGAGAGAGGGAGAGAAAGAGAGTGGGGCAGGGCGGGAAATAAGGCGATTTCTATGCCTTAGAGCTTACGCTGATTATGATGTGTGCTCATTATGAGTTTCAACTTGGAGTGCACGAACAAGCCTTTACAATAAATCACTTGAAACTAAACGAGTATACGTGAAATCAATGTAAAGCACTTCAGTCTATCAAGTGTTGAAAGCATGAAAATTGACGTACATTTTGATATATTAGCCAAATGACAGATGGAGGCAAGCGCAGCAACCGTTGTGTGGATGGTTGGATGAGTGGATGGGTGGTTGGGTGGTGCCCGACGGCCCCCAACTACTCGAGTTAAACACACAAATGATCGATGTGTAGCAACAATGTGGAGCACGGCAAAGACATAGATAAAGATCACGACTCTGCGCTAAAAGTGCAGCGTGATAAATGCTTCAGTTTCTCACACACATTCAACGGGTGGTTTAGTTCTAACGCAACTCTAATTTTAGTAAAAAAAATATAATTATTAATTTCTACACTTATCAACATATCAAAATCATTTCTTTATTAAATAAAAGGTATTCTTAAACAATGGTGTATATCTTTATGAATTATTATAAAATAATTTGCATAAATAAAAACAAAAATTGTAAAAAGTACAATGTCTGATTACCAATATTTTTTAATTTACTTATAATACTTTAAATAGAGAACTTTTCTCGCGTCTAATCTGACAGGAATTAAATAAAACTCATGTCTGTTTATTTGTAGTCGATTATGAGACAATCATTTGGAGGTGCTATTTAATAAGCTAATTTATCAGCGAAACTGAAAATGAAATAAAATTCATTGTTGTCGTAGCTTTTCGTTCGTATTGTGATATACTGTACTGTCAAAAACATTTTGTCCGGGCCTCAGGGTAACTGCTAGTCGAGTACTTGTACTTGTTTTTTAGGCTCGATTCTTGTTGGCTACTTAGTTGCTCTCTTGGTCTAGAAACTTTTCGAAGTGCATTTCGTTTTCCAAGTGGCCAACGTCATCTACACGACAGCTAACAAATAATGCACTTACAGAATGTGCACACAATGTTCGAACAAAAAACAGTAACAGATACAGTTCTGTAGATAGTGGATAGAACAAGCACAACTTTGAAATGCACTTGAAGTTCTGCCTCAAATTACTGAGCACTGGCTGAGCGGAGGAAGAAACCAATGTTGAATGTGAAAATGCAAATTAAGGCCAAGACCAAAGTTAAGATTTAGAAAGAAACGGATTCAATAAGCTTTGGATCCAGTTGCAAGAGCAGACGAGAAGGCGCGAGTTCGCAATCAGAAGAGGTTCGACTGAATTTGGCGCTGGCCGAAGGCGTAAGAAGGGGCCAGCCATAGACGTTTAGGCGATAAGTAGCGTATTAAATTGGCAACAGATAAGCAGCAACAAAAGACGGCCCACAGCAGTTGCAGTGCAACAGGGATGGCAATAGTGTTGGCTATTTGGCATAGTAGTTGCCTGCTTTTGGGGGCCGAACATTCCCAACTCTCTACAAACATGCATATATATGTACACAAAGATATATATATATATATACAGATATATATATATATATATGTATATATATATATATATCTGTGGGCATGTTTGAGTGGGCGATAACAACCAGAGATTGTGTTTGTATTGCGGCAGCGCGTAGCTGAATATCAAAACAGGGCTACCGGTTGGGCCCGATAAGCTGCAGTACAAGCCCAACTGCAGTCGGGCAAGAGCTCAAGTAGAGCTAAATCATAATCAAGGTATGATCGCAAGCACATATCAAAATACTCTTAATACTTATGATATGACAGCAGCAACAACAGCAACAACAACAACAATAACTGGTAAACAACTGCGACTACCTCATGGGTAAGTTTGTGTCCGTCTGTGCTTGCTGCGGCCAGTCTCTGTCTCATATGTAGGTTGTTTCAGCTTGTAGCACTATCACGGCGACCATATCAAAACTGATATCGCGACGAGTTGTGTACAAATAAAGTTGTTGTAAGCGACGCTGCAGTAGAGCGGCAGCAGCAGCAGCAATAGCAACCTTAGAGCGGTGGCAGTTGCAGTCCAGTGCGGCCCTTAGCCAGCCGGTCTGTCTGTCTGTCTGTCTGTCTGTCTGCCGGGATTCCATACGGGCGTTTTACAAGCATATAGCACAGCTCAGGCATCAGGGAGTTATTATTTGTCAATAAACATATGCGCCACATAATCGTCATCATAATAATATTGTTTGGCATTATTTCATTGCGTTCCACTCACCAGTGAAAAATCAGACTACCTCTTGAGAATGGGGGGACTAACTGACTGAATTTACGTAAACAGTGGTATGCGGACATAGTCAAAATAAATATAATGTCCCTTTTTACATACAATATTTAAACAGCTAAAACCATTTGGGAGTTGTAAACAATGCGAAAAAACACTTACTGAAGTGATCAGGGAATTAATTTTAAGTCTTCATTAAAAAACTTGCATAAAAATTAAACCAACTTTTGTAAAATATTTTTGTTTTAAAGTATTACTAAATATTTTAAATAAATATTGATAAATTAATGATTAATTTTTTAGTCATCTTCCACAAGATAAAATAACAATGATTAAATATTGTTAGAATATTTGTTCTAATAAAAATAATACTTAATACAACAGAATTTTATACTTAATTTATATTTTACTATATTGTATTTTTATACAAAGTTGCTTTAATAAGTAAAGAGTTTTTTGAAATTAAAAATGCAATCCAGTTAATTATTTTTTCAAATTGATTTGATTCACAAATGGTATTTTCGACAGTTTCATTCCACTGTGATGCGGCAAGAGACCACAAAATCGGTGAAAAGGGTACAAGAACAAATATAAGCAAAAAACCCCGATTCGACACTAACAGCAAACGTTGCGAGTATCTTTGCCTGTTGCCCGTGTGTATCTGTATATGTATCTGTATCTGTATCTGTGCTTATATCTGCCACACTGACTCCACATATTCATAAGCATGAGTATATTCGTATTCGTATTCATATATTCATGCCAGCGATATCAGCAGTACACACATACACACACACACACACACACACACACATTGATACATTATCGATATGCGTTGGACGTCGATGTTCTTGTGTACTTTATTTATATTTGTTTAACTCTGTATTTTTCTACCTTTTTGTTTAATACCTATTTGACTTTAATAAGTGATTGTTGTAGCATTTAAAGTGTCGAACGTTGCGCCACTTCAGCGCTCACTATAAGCCCACAACTCTCTGTCGCTCTCTTTCTGTGTGTGTGTGCGAGTGTGTGTGTGTGTGTGTGTGTGGATCAACGTTAAGTGAGGCACAGGCACAAGCAATATACGTGACTTGCCCCCAGTTTGTCAGTGTCAGTTGATTCCATTTGACGCAAGCCCTCAAAACGCATTTCAGTAAATGCAGAACATTGATTAACTCGATCACTGATCACTGATCGTTGATCGCCAACTCGCTAGAAATCGGGCGGCAGACTAAACAAGTGTGTGTATCGCTTAATAAAACGAAAGAGAGAGGAAAAACAAGAGAAAGAGAAAGAAAGAGAGAGAGAGAGAGAGAGAGAGTGGGAGAGCGCAGGCGCATGTGCTCGTTTGGGTGGCTCGTTTTAGCCTAGTTAGTCGCCGCTGCCGCCGTATCAGCGAGTGCGTAAGTGGACCGCGGACGCTCGCTGGATCGCCGAGTGGCATTTTTATGGCTTATTGAAATCGCAACGGCAGTCAAAAGCGCGCGCACCGCTCGATACAACACTCCGGCACCACCCAAAAAAAAAACCATACATTGAAGAAGAACAAAAAATGTACGCGAAGAGCCGTCGCTACCGTTAGCCGTAAGCCGTTAGCCGTTAACCGTTAACACCGTAAACCGCACTCGTCGCCGCGTCAAGTGGGCATCCGCGATAAAAGCCAGCAAAACGAAATAAGCCCAAATTGCATGTTTAAGCAGCAGTAAAAGCAATTGCCATAAATGAATTAGTATTTGAATTGAATACAATAATAAATCAAAGCAGTCGTGACACGACCAAATCGTGACCATTTAATGAATTGTTGTTTGTTATTGGATATCATATTTGTACACAAATTATAAAGCGATCGCGCATTAAAAATCGATCCGGCAACAACGAATCGTGCAAATAATTGCCGCCCGCTTAAAAGCTAATTGATTCCAATGTGCCACTGAGAAACCACCCACCGCCCATCGCCCATCCGCCCAGTGCCAAATGCCCAAAATATATATAGAGCATTACAAACATACTATATATATTTATAAACAATTTTTTTTCTGTTGTTTTTTTTTTTTGTTAACTTGTGTTTGGCTTGCTTTGTCCTTTTGGCCAACTGGCAGAACACGCAAACAGCAACAGCGTCAACAATTTTAATTATGAGCAATTATAATCCGAATTGCGGTTACTTTGAGGATTGCAGCTATTATACAAATAATGTATATCAACAGGATTATTGCATGCAGCCGGATTATGAATACAACAAGCACGTCTACGAGTGAGTACCCCAAAACAAATTGGCTCAGCGCCAGTAACCATTTCCCATTTCCCATTTCCATTGCCAACGTCATGTAATGAATGGATAATAGTTATAACAACTGCGTCTTACGACCTGAGGGTCAATAAGCTGCAGCCCAATAATACGAATCCAAAATGCCGACGGCACTACGTTGTAGAACCCTCTATCAAAACCATTATATTTAAATGGTGCTATACTTAAATACATATATAATTTATTTATTTATTATAATTAAAAATTTGATTTTAAGCTTATGATACCCTAAAAGTATACCAAATAATTATGGCACATAGTGACATATCAATTGCATAGAATATAATATATAAAATTGTACTAATAAAAAGCAAATCAGTCACATTTGTATATATATTGTATATATATATATATATATATATATATATATGCGTTTCAGTTAAGTAAATAATCTGCAAAAAATAAAGTGTCAAAACATTTCCAAGAAATCGATGCGGCAATTAAATACAATTTGATTTAAAATCAGCAAAGAAAACACAAGCGCAGACAAGGGCCAAATCGAGACTAGCCCAGAGGCCGGACGGATCTGGACGAAAACCAAGTTCAAAAGGATCAATTCAGTTAGAGCCGAGGCAAACGTATTAACATTTAATGGCATAACATAAAGAAATTGTGCTGATCGCACACACACACACAGATCGCATATCAGTCTGTCTTAAGCCCCTGATTTTCGCACACAGTGCGTCTAAGCCAATGTTACGGCATTATGACCAGGCCAGGATCGCTTTGCTGGCTAGCTAGCTGACTGACTGAAACTGACTGGCCAACTGGCCGGGCATGTGTGGTAAGCCCAGGGGCAAAAGGTATCACACAGCAAAAGCAACAGCGAGAGCGAGAGATGTCTGCGACGAGGGACGGACTCAACAATGCGCATTATTTCCAGTTTGTCACCTTTTGCGTTTTTGGCACGGCGGCGGGGTTTTTCACGGCTGCACTTTGAAAACCAAAACACATGTTTTGTGAAATCGTTTGGAAAATCACATGGAAAGAGATGGAGCGAGTGCGTGTGCGAGAGCAAGTGAGAGTTTCACAAATTTTACTTTAATTGGGTTTGTCCATAATCGTTGCATCGAACCCTCGGCTAATCTCGGATAATACTGTTTGTCAAATAAATGCAATAAAAGCAATTCTATTTTTATTTCTATTTTATTTTACGCTCATTGTTGTTGTTGCTGTTGTCGTTTCACAATTTGGTTTTCATTGATGTTTTTAGCAAACTGAAGCTGGTCGGTAGATGTCTTGGATTTTCCCCGGCCACAGGTTGTTTTCTTATCTGTTTTTTGTTTCTTTTCTTTTCTTCTCCTTCTTTTTTCTCTTTGTCGCGGGGCACAGGTTGTTCGGCAGGATCTTTCGCAATTTTGTGCCATTGTGCGAAATTTAAAACCAACCGTAATTTTAATTAAGAAAGTGTCTTTGGGCAAACATTTGTTTGTTGTGATGTGTAAAAAGATGTAATTTGTATATTTGTTCATAGCTTTACTTTATGTTATGCCACAAATTGTTTGGCTTACTTGAGTTTGTCGCAACAATAAAACATAAATACTGTGGAATCCGCAGATCTCGTCTGCAAAATGTAAATAGTTCTCACAGTGCTTTATGCCATCCAGTCAAAACAACTAACCCAACCCATATCCAAGCAAAGAAAATGCATGAAAAAGAATTAAAAAAAAATAAATACAAAATAAATAAATATGAAACCAGTTGGCCTTTGTGTATTTGCCCCTTTTCGCATTCAGCCCACTTGTGTTCTGGAGTAGAAAAGGACACGCTATGCACTTGTCTGGCACCCTGAAATATGAAGTTCGAAAACATAATTTTATTTGATGATACTATGTATTTTTATTAATAAAACAAAAAAGTAAAAAAAAAAATCGTGAACAAAAAAAGACGAAATAAAACAAAGTAATGGGACAGAGAAACGTTAAGAGAAGCGTTACTAAACGCAATTCAGAAACGCAGTCAGTCAAGTTGAACGTACTCAAAAAAATCGTAAGCTTCAAATGCCTGGGAATGCGGGCACATGTTGACGTCGTCGCCGTCGCCGTCGGATGAGCCAGGAAGTAAACAAAATACACACGAACAGGCAGCGTATGTAAAAGTTTGCCTGGCAGGCTGTCACGCACTGCGAATGATCTACACGTTTTGCAAAGTAAAGTGTCTAAAAGGTAGTATTGTGTACTAATTTAGGTTCATTTTCTTATGTTAAACTACCAGAGAAAACATATATCCATCTTAGATTAGGGTTAAATACCTGATCAAAGATCAATTTTATGTATAATTAAAATTGTTAAACAATGTTATTCAAAACTTAAAATCTGCATATTATTTTTCTTAGTTGTTTAAATAATACTCAACTCAGAAAGCAAACGCTTTCATCTGATATATTTATATAATTATAAAAAATTTGTTAAACTAAAACTTGACTTACTTGGATTGTAGGGTATAGAAGTGTGGCATGTTTCATGTCTTGAATGCGTTTAGTACGCCCTTTAAACGCGTTTTTTTTTTTTTGCTTTTTTCTCCTTTTGGTGGCATTTATTAACGTTAAGTCGTGCTTTTTTGCTTTGTATTTATTATTTTGGCAAGCAGAGTTGTCAAGTGTTTCAAAGAAGGGCAATCATTAAATAGTTTAAATAAAGCCTTAAAACTTGTTTGTCTTAAGACAAAAGCTGGACAATCTTGGGGAAAACTGTTATAAAAGACAGATAGAGTACAGCTGATATCAGTTAAAAAGCAGTCCACAACCCTGGCCGCGTTCCGTTTTAAGCTTTTTGTTCCCTGAACTGTTACCCGCGAACTATTTTTTTGTTGTTCATTGGATTTTTTTCACTGTGTTTTTTTTTGTTGGTATCTGCCTGGCTAAAACGACGCTGTCAAAGCGGCCACTTGCCAGCGCAGGCTGTCATAGTTGTCGCTCTTGTTGTTGTTGTTGTTGTTGTTGTGCTGTTCTGTCTGAACTGTTGTCTGTGCCACATGTCATGGGTGGGCGGCGGGGGCAGCAAGTTGGAGTCAAACGGCGACAGTTTGGGCCAAATCAGAAATTGATACATTTACCAAAATGTTGCACAGCTTTCGAGTTGACGCGACGCGTGACTTTGTGACATTTAATGCCAGTTTGTCAAGCAGTCAGTCAGTCAGTTAGTCCGTTTTTCAGATCGCATGCGCCATGCGAATGTGAAAATAACACAATGAAATTTGCATCTACTAGTCAGGCATACTTATTTATTTTTATATGGTACCGCAGGTCACAGTTCTCTTTTTTTGGCTACCGGTTTGATGGGCCTATAATGAATCATGTGATTGGCTGAAGTGTCACGCAGCGACATGCAAAGTGGGCGTGTGGGAGGACACACGCCCGCGACAGACGCCTTTGAACTGGTTGAGGATATGGCTCTAATGGGTTATAAGCCAGGCCTGGCCGGCTCAAAAACTCGCCCACAAATTAAAGTTCACAAAACGCAACAATTAAACGCACAAAAGATACACAGATACATGCCCCGATACAGATACATTTACAACTGGCAGGGTCCAAAGACAATACCACATTCATGAAAATATTGCAATTGAAATTGTTTGGCATTTGAAATAAATTGCAAATGTGTATCTGGCGAATGCGTCAAGCTGTGAGGAAGGAAGTAGGAAGTGCACAGAGGAAGTCCATAGCCATGGACAAGACGGACAAACTGGCTGACTGACAAACTGATCCAACTGGCACTGGCACAGTGGGACACACAGCGCAAACCCATTTGTCAAGTTCGGGTTCACTTTATGGCTATGACACTCACAATTAACTACTCATAGCCGGCTTTCGCAGCTGTAGATACACACACACACGTACAACTGCATCGGCATCTACTTTTTTGTATTGTTGTTTTTGTTTTTTTATTAGTCAATGAGCTTGTCCCGCCTTTTGTGTGCGGCAGTCTGTCCTCAATCGTTTAGCGATCCATTGACTCTAAATCGAAATGAAGCACTCGCTTGGAGTACACAACATCCGCTGCTCGAGCACGATTCTGATGCCCATTCCCATTCCCATTCGCACTTCGATTCCGATTTCGATTTCAATGCCGATGTCCTTTCAGTTAAGGCCATGAAATAGCATTAGCCGCGGCCCTGCGCAATTCAAATAGGAACGGAAAAGGGGAACCTGAAAGTAGGAAGTAATTTATCTAAATTTTTAAAGCTGAACGCATCAAATCGCTTTGCATTGCGGATGGAATTCTGATTACGTTCCTCGACTAGCTGCATAAGATAATGCATAATGACAATTGTGTGAAAGTCTCGTAAGCTGATTAGTTTCGTTTGCCAAACAGCTCAGCAAACTGAAATTGAATAGCAGCTCTCTATAAATTTCGGAATACAACAGATTTTCATTTTAGAAACACTTCACGTGCAACTTTGTATTTAAATAAACAAAGTTATTTTTAATAATAAAAGGAAAATATGCCAGATTCTTATATTTATATTATTTTCTACCATCTACCATCAGTCAAGGCTGATGCAATTAAATAAATCATTAAATAGTGATTTTAGTTAGCCTGCTCGACTAGGAGATACCCTGTAGCCTGCTGCGAGCTTTCGTAACGCAAACTAAAAAACTGTACAAAAATATACGTACAAAAATAAATGGGTCTAGTTAAATATTCTTAAAGGGAATTGGGTGAGATTCATAAAAAAATTATACATTATATGTGAGCATACCTTCATATACTTTTGATCAAGAATATATATATAAGGTCGTAGAGGTATAAAAAAATGTTAATGTTAAAATTGAAGTTAAAAATTTAAAGACACAATTGTTAATAATTAACAAACATTTTAAAACGAACACAAATACAGAGCACAAATTTATTTTAACCACAAACGCTAATAATTAATGAAATAAAATACTAACTAAATAATTGAGAAACAAGTAGACATTTCTGTGATTATATTCGTCGTTGGCAATGCCTTTAGATAGAACAATGTGAATGGGCCAAATAAAACTCGATTCGTTTTACAGGTGACATATTGTTTAAGATTAATTATTTCTTGTTATCTGATATAACTTTTGTGTAAAGCGTCGCTTATGCTCTAAGATAACATTTCTGGAATTATTCCGCTATTTAAGAAAGGGGATATCCTTTAATAACACTTACAGCGAGTCGAGTTGGCAGCTGTATTTACACAGAGTTTCAGCCTTAAAATCAGATCAATAGCCTGGAGTATGAGTAGATAAAAAGCGGCAAAAGTAACGCCCATTCAGAATTAGCAACTACAACAGATTCTCTAGAATGAATGGGATGCGACAAATGGGCTGCCGGTTACAAAGATCACGCCAGCAACTGTCCTGGGGCCGGGGCTTGTTAAACATACCCGAGATCAATCAATATCAAATGGGCCGGACAGAAGATTGCGCAAAAGGTGAGCGCTGAATCGGGCACTTCCGCCCATTCGAAACTCCTTGGAACAAAGTCAGTTTTTGGGTAAATCACTTCCGCGCAACGAATCTGGAACCCAAAATTGTCATGGCCGTCAATTGACAACACGAGCTGAGGCCGAAGTCGAAGCCGACGGTAACTCAGAAAAAAAAAAAAAATAAAGAAGAAGAGCGAGAGCAGACAGAATGAAGCGAAAGGAAAACCGGAAGGTAAATTAAAATGGATGACAATGGATGAGACGGGCTGCTGCTGTTATAAACGAGCATTGAATGAATGGCTGCGCTCAGCTTCGAGTGTATGCGTGTGTGTGTGTGTGTGTGTGTGTGTGTGTGTGTGTGTTTGTGCAAAGGTGTGCATGGCACGCCACTCTGGTCTGCTGTCATGGCTGCAAAGTATCTCGTAGTTAGCATGCCCTGCATGTAGCCTCTGTTTGCAGCTAAGCAAACACCTTTTGCCAAAACTCTTCTGGCATGCCCCCTGTTTGTGTATGTGTTTATGTATGTACATAGGTATATGTGACTGTAATGCGTGCCGGATTTTTTACGCTTAATGCAACAGCAGCGGCAGCCGCATATTGCTGCCAACGATGCGATTAATTGGGGTTGTTAGCCCGCCCGCCCCTAAAAGCCGAAAAATTGTCGCGCGGTTTTTGCCTGCCCAACATTCTGACATTCAACATATTTTATTGCATTTGTATAGATTCCGATTCCGAATCCGATTCACAGCAGCAGCAGCAACGGCAGCAGCGGCAGCAGGAACAACAACATTAGCAGTCACCATGTCGAGTTATTGTTGTTAATTGTATCTCTCGGATACGGCTTGTTTGAGTGGCCTACGCATTGTCACACTTCAGTTTGAGTTTGCAATTGGGAGACGATCTCTCCCCGGTGCTGCAGCTGCCAGCTAAACAATATAGTCCGGACTGTAAATATAATTTAATTTAAGCTGCCAAATGAGGCTTGAGTTTTTCGGGTTTAGAAATTCATTTTTATTTTATCTCTGTTTGAGAGATAATATTAGAAAATAAAAGATTTGTTTTAATTGGTTTTTAAGTCTAGTTACAACTTGTTCATATTTAAATAATCTCAATGGAAATATCAGAGTTCATGGTAAACTAATTAACAGTAATTTTAAAATGTCAAGTACAAGGGTACTGTAAAGTACTGGTAATTAGATCTAGATTGTGAAAGTATGTACTTAAAGAAGAACACGCAATTTCCTTATAACTCAGCTTATGTACGTAAGAACCAAACTAAAGATTAATAAAAATAATCAATACGAAAAAAAACGAATGTGCGTTTTGTTAATTCATTCCATTAATGGGAATTGTTTGCAGCTGCAAACTTTTACAATAATCTTCAAATGATAGATAGTTATTTTGTGAAAGATAAATAATCACAAATATATGTATATAGCAATTTCAATTTCTATTTCAGCATATTGTAATTTGCAGGTATTTATTGATTTCATAAATAAATATATATATTATAACTAACTATTATTAAAATTTTCTTGTCTTAAACTTTTCTCAATATTGTTCAGAACTAACTTTGACTGAAATGCCGATTAGTTGATAATGAAATTCCAGAAAAAGTCAAAAACTGTTTAATATATTTTACTGGTACTAAATTGCCAAAATTGCCGCCAAAAAATGGAAAACAGGCAACAAATTTTTAGTCGCTAACGTTTAAATGCAAATAAGTAAATGAATAAATTCAAAAAAAAAAATATATATATATATACATATATATGTATATATGTATATAAGATTTACTTAATTTAAAGATCAGAATTCCTTTAACCAAAAAAAAAGGGACAACGACAACATGAGGCAATTGAAATGAGCTACTTAACCCTAAACATAAATATAAATGGGCAAGAGCCAAGCAAAACGAAAACAACAACAACAATAATAAAAAAAACAAAAAGCGTAACAACAACAACCCGTTAGAGTACTTTGAAGTGTTGAAAAAAAAAAATAAATAAATAAATAGGTGAAGTGAACTGAACTGAACGAAGTTGAAACTGCCGGAAAACAGAACGAGTTTTGTGTGAAATTCAATTGAATTTGTATGTAGTTTGAATGCCGCAAACAGATACAGATACAGATGCAAGATACAAGATACATTTGCCAATGTGAGAGGCTCATTCAGGTTGTTGTTGTTGTTGCTGCCGCTGACTGGCTACTTAAACTTCCTGCGGAAGCTAAAACTACAACAGCAGCGCCAACAATAACAACAACAACAACAACAACAAACAAGCAAAATGCAAAGCATCGCTGCGACGTCGCTGCCCGCGTTGAAAGGCTTTTACTTTTGGTAGCTCGCTTCCTTCGTGGCGTTGTTGTTATTGTTGCTGCTATTGTTAAATGCAACATCATCATTAAGCGCATAACAATGGCCATCACACACACACACACACACACACACGCACACACACTCTACATACGCACATAGCGCTCTCTATGTACTCGTATTTAGAGAAGGCAGCGCGCAAAATGGGCGTGCGAAATTCTGCTGCTGCTGCTGCTTTTGTTTCTGCCTACCGCTGTCGCGTTGAACAAATTTCCCAATGCACTGTTATCCTTTTGCTGGACAATTTGGGAAATTTCCCAACGGTCGCGCGCAAGTGCGCCATGCACGCTAGCTATCTCGCTCGCGCCGCTCTCCTATTGGCCAGCGGCAACGCAGCGACGCGCCCACTTTTTCAGCGCAGCCAACGCTGCCAACAACAGCAGCAGCAGCAGCAGCAACAACGACGCCGACGGCATTACACGTAATTTCCCCCAGGCGTGTTCTGCGGATGAGGTGTGCGCGTGTTTTTCCCATTTTCATTTGTAATCCGAGCCATGAACGGCCATAGGGTGCCACAGTGGTCTCACACACACATGTGTGTGGCGCTGCTTATGTATAGAGACCCCCATATGCATGCATATATATATATATGTATGTATGTATATATATATATAGCATCAATATATAGTGTAGAGTGGGAGCCCAGGCACGCCATGTCTGCCATGTTATTTTTTCAATTGCTAAAACTTTTCGTCCTGCACGCGTCCTCTTGGCGTTGTTCAAGTTAGCTAATGGTCGTTTTGATTATGTTCCTTTCAGCAGACCCTCTAAAGCCCTTCTCCTCTTCATATGTATATATATATATATATCTATATGTAGGTGCTCTGTTTATTGAGCTTTCGTTCAGGATCTGAACTAATCATGGGTTTACGTAGGAAATCGAATTTTTTTTAATTCGCTTGCTGTGCCCTCAAGTACTTGGCAAGTTAATACGACAACAGTGAAAACATGTTTAGTTTAAACAAATATTTAAAACTAATAATTATATTAACCAGTCGTTATTATTTACGACATTAATTTAGTAATCACTACATCATTTTTAATTCAACTAATATTTTGATGTGCGTTTTCTCTTTTATTGTTGATCAAATATTCAATTCACTTTAAATAGTTATATATATATATTAGTAATAAAATTATAATGTGTCAGTACATTTTAAGGTTTTATGTACTATTGAGTTAATACTCCGTTCACAGATTGGCTAATGGCAATAAAAACTAGTTTATTTTCTTTTTAAAATGAAAAGTCTATATTCGGTTTGTTCAATAGAGACTTGAAATTTTGAGACTTGAAATTTTGAAAATATACTCGTGAATAACTGCGATAAAGTGCTAATATATTTTAGCTTATCTAGACACATACAGTATCTGCGGTCGGATATCCATATCTTTCACAATTTTTAAGCTAGAATTAAAAAAATTGGCAGATAACCTCCTCTAAATATGGAGCCATCATAATTTTCACCACGCCCACTTCCGTCCCCACAAAGTGCAAACATCGATATTTTCCAAACAACTATTACTAAGATCGTTGTTTACTGTTAACAGCTTTTATTGTGCGATAAACGCGTATTGCGCAGTCGGTTACACCCGACAGCAATGCTTTCAATTGTTTTCATTCCGTTTAAAATATCACCATAGGAAATTTGAAGTTTTGAGGCGGGACAACAAAATGTCATCTTTAGTAGACACGCCACTGTCTGAGGGCAAATCAAAACCAATATACTCTTTTTCACTTTGTGAACAGAGCATTGGCATACAAGGAAAACGATCGAAAGAAGATAAGCAAAATATCACATATCTTACCTGTTGATCTGTGCAAACTATAAATTAATTATTTAATAATTATATAAGTCTAAAAACATCGATTATTGCTAAATAGCATAAATTAATTAATAACATTATATATATCAAAATAATTGAAATGAATTCATAAATGCTTGACTGAGTGAGAATCTTCATATATTAGTTGAATAGACTGAGCTCAAGAGTAAGTCTCTGCTGATCTGAAATACGCTTAGTCTTTGAGTAGAAATATATATACATAGATTTAAAAGTAATAAAAGTAATAGAGAGGCAACAAGCAGGTTGCCTTTTGAAGCAGATATTTGGAAAGTAAATATTGTTAAATTGAAATTTCAATTCCACTATATGGATTACTATGGGAAGTACCATATTATGGTGATAGGAAAATGTAGATAAAGGATATATGTGAGTTGATTAACTCCAAGCAGAGTCGATAAAGCGCACAGTTTATTGGGATGCCCGTATAAATGGGACCCCGTTACCTTGAAGACAATTGATGGCAAGCATAAGTAGCCTAGCCAGGGGCTAGCTAGGAGCTGACGATAATGATAAATACAATATAATGACAGGGCAATTGTTGACAGCGTAAAGTGCAGGACCCGCCAGTCAATCAGCTTGTCGGCCAAGTCCATGAATGGAAGAGGTCCAAAGAAAGCTGAGATGCATTGGGATGCGCGGCGACTTGTCTGACTGGCTGGTCACCTCTACCTACAGAGCGGATACTCGAGCGGTACAATGGCAGCTCTCGTCTCAACACAAACAGAGAGAGAGAGAGAGAGAGAGAGAGAGAGAGGGCATAGAGAGGCGGCTCAAGTGGGCACTCGTCGGTCGGCTGGCAGTTGTGTGGTGGTGCAAGCGAGATGGCAGGCTAGCACACGCCTAGGCTGGCCTTGTTCAGCGCCAGGATGTGAACAAATGGTGGTGGTTGTTGTTGCTGTTGTTGTTGCTGGTGGTTGAATGAGCCACTCACAGAGTTGCTGCTGCTGCTGTTGCCGCTGCTGCTGCCGACGTAGTATCCTTGTTGAAAAGGACATGAGAAGCCACTTACTGAAAATGCGACGAACGCGCCGCGACTAAACAACAGCCAGAGAGACTGTGTGTGTGAGTGTGTGTGTGTGTGTGTGTGTGTGTGTAAGGCTATATACTCAATGGTGGATGGATGCGCCATATACAATACTTACATCTATGTGTGTAACAGTCTCTCTGTGTGTGTGTGTGTGTGTGTGCGGAGTAGTTTTTGGTACTTTTGCGCCGTTGGCTGCTTGGACTCGTGTCGAGTTCTTGATGTCTCGTTAGTTGTTGATGACACTTCAGTTTGGAATGTTTAGAGTGCGGCTGACAACGCAACCCGAGCACGAGTCGAAAACCGAGATCGAAATCAGAAACTAAAGTAGAGCTCTAATTGAATCCAACTCTCAACCAAACTTAAAACTCGTACCCCAAGTGAAGCCCAATTATTATTATTATTATTATCATTATTACTTTATTATGTGCTAGACACTGGTGCAGCCAAAAAATATTGTGCAATACAATCTGTGTGGATTCGATTTGTGTGTGTGTGGGTGTTTTTTTTTTGCACGTGTGACACTTGTGAATTTTACGGCCGCAAAGTGGCGGAGAAACGCAAAGGAACGCCGTCGCCAACGCCGCCGCCAGCGCAGCAGCGACGCAAGTCGGGAAACGCGACGCCACCGGCAACAAATCCAATGGCCACGGACATGACCACCGCTGGCCAGAGCCAGCCGGCATTGGAGCGAACGCCGTCCAAGCACAAGGAGCGGGAACGGGAGCGGGAGCGGGAACGGGAACGGGAACGCACCGAGACAACCAACAGCAGCGGCAACAGCAGCGGCTTGGGCAGCGCCGGCAGCCTGCCCGCCTCGCCGCAGAGTGCGGCGACAGTTAGCCCTGGCACGCCCACAACGCCCAAGCGGCCGCTGCGCACGTCGACGCCATCGCTGGAGCAGCAGCAGCGTGCAGCGTCCAAGATCATAAGCACCGCCAGCACCACAGTGCCGACAACGACGCCAACCAGCGGCGCCAATCTGACGGCCGCCGAACATCTGCGCATCCCGACGGGCGCGGCCGCCTTTAGCGGCTTCCCCGGACTGCACAGCATGAGCAGCCTGATGGTGCCCTCGTCGGCGGCTGTCGCGGCCGCCGCGGCTGCTCCCTTCCTGCCCTGGTCACCCATCTTGCTGCCACCTTGGAGCCATGCGCTGCTGCCCGCCGCCTTCTATCCGGCGGCCCTGCGCAACGCGTTGCCCGGGTAAGCAAACCGCCAACTGATCCACGGAATAGAGATCTTCTCCTTTCCTCAATCTCTCGCTCTCTTCCTATCCCTTTTTGTATGCTTCACTCTCGCTTGTGCAAGTTGTTTTATGGTTCGCGATTAGCGGCTGAAATGGTTGCAACTGCAAGGATTTTCCCACGGTCGCAATTGCTCAAATGGCTTTTCCACATAGCCACACATCAGAAGAACCCAACTATAAACATAAATTTATCAAGGGAATATAAGATATAGCGACTGATAGGCTATTTGGCATAGCATCTAAGCTCTACTTTAAACTTGTATTCATGTTTTTTTTTTTTTTTTTTTGCCCAAGGCTGTTAGGGAAAAACTGGTATGTGGGTTCGAATCCCAGGCTAGTGTTAGCCTAAAACTTTTTAAAAATAGTATAGTGTATAGGGTTAACTTAATGATAATACATATGATAAGGTTCGAGACCTAAGTTCGTATATTTCAATTTTCTTTTTAGTTCTGCTCTATTTTAAGCCTTTTCCAGAGCAGAAGCAATAAAATCAAATTTTGAAATATATACAATATTTGTTATAAGGATTAACAACAGATAGTTAAATCTTTGCGCTAATTCTCATTTCAAATTGTGGGAAAATAGCCAACTAATTATAGATACTTTAAATGGTATAGTAAGTAAGACCAAGAAAATATAACAGTTGCCTCGGTTGTGTTGGCCCGTGTCTGTGTTATTTTAGGCCCCGTTCAGCTAATGAACTTTGCCCCTTAATCCAGCCGGCAATCCAATCAAGCCACTTACACCTTCAACATTATCCGTCCACTTGTCCAGGCACTTGCCCCGTGCAGAGCCTACCAAGCAAATTACCCAAGGCGTAATTCCCCCCGACAGGATCATCAGATTTGCTGTTGGGCCGTTGCATGCTCAGTTGTGCTGAAGAAGGTCCTGTTACCGAACGGTGCTCTTGTCCTGCAATTATTGGCGATCGCACCTCAAGTGGCAAGCGGCGATCTTCTGTGACCCGTCTGGCTTAGAAATTCCCATAGGTGAGTGGCAGGGAAACCCCAACCTGGCAACATGTGTGCAGCAGACGACAGCAACAGCAACAGCAACAGCAACTGCAACAGCAACAACAATATCAGCGACAACGGCGTCCCACTGTCTGGTCGAAGGCCGGGACGAGTGCAAAGGGAATTCCGCTCAGACATGCGGGGAATGCCCCGCGTCCTGATGGACCTGAGCGCGTGGGAATTTCGCGCGCACATTTGGGAAAATTCAGCATGGAAAAACCGGAAGCGAGAGCGCTTTTTACTTGCGCCAACATGTGGTCGAAACAATTTGTTAGCCTGGCCAAGATGTTCGGGCCCGATCGATCAGGTAGCGAACGAAAATCGGATTTGCGTTTAATTGTTGATGGTATTAGTGGAAAATCAAATTTGCATTAGCCCTAGCTTAGCCAAAAACTAAAACTCTCCGACTGGCTGGGCTCGTCTCGGCTCGGCTCGGCTCGGGAACTGGGACTAGGTGTCAATAATCCAGCGATTTGGCTGCACTTAATCAAAGTTAATTCCGAGCAAGTGTGAAGAATCGCACGCTGCAATTTTTGGTCAAAGTCAGTGTGTCAGGTACTTGCTTAGCGTCTCAGCCACGTTAACAGGTAGAATCTTAGACCCTTCGAATATCTGTGTGTGTGTGTGTGTTCATTGTGTTGCTTTCCGGCCATTTCATTCATGACACGACACCGGATGTCGGATGTAGAATGCAGCCAGTGCGGAAAGTGCAGAATCGGCAATTAAAGAATTTTGTCTCTTATCTATTTGCAGCCTCTTTGATGCCAAGGTGCCGTCCTCGCAGCGGTCCGGCTTTCATATATCCGACATACTCAACCTGGATGGCTCCGAACTGAAGAGCGCTGCTGCGGCGGCGGCTGCGGCCGCCCATCACACGCACAGCCACAGCACGGAGCTGGGCGCGGAGACCAACAATGGCCATGGGCATCCAACGCCGACGGCTCTGTCGCCCACGCCCAGTTCGGCGCTGCCGCCGCCGCCCACCAGCGGGGATGAGCATGTGGCGTCCGCGGCTCATGGCGATCATCAGACAACTGAGCATAATGCGCACCATCAGCATCAGCAGCAGCAGCAGCACCTCCAGCAGCACCAACAACTGCAGCAGCAGCAACACCATCCGCATCTCCATCATCAGCCACATCAGCCCGTTGCACCGCTGCCCCTGTCGCATCATCCGAGCTCTGGCGGCGCTCAGCCGCCGATGCCCCACATGGGCGCCCATGCCCATGCCGCTTCAGCGCAGGCCGCTGCCCACCTGCTGGCCAGTCACAATGCAGCGGCCGCTGCGGCTGTTGCCGCCGGACAATACCTGCCAAAGAACTTTGCCGGCAACTTCGGCGACGAAATGTCCTCCTACCATCACATGGCCCAGACAATGCTCTCCCACTCGAGTCGCAATGCGTGGATCAAGGAAAACGAGCTATATGGTAAGTGTACAGTTATTGCTCTATATAACAATAACTCGAAAGTTTGCTAAAGAAGCTGCAAACTTTTAATAGAAATTGTGTTTCTAAAAAAAAGAGATTAAAAATATGATTGAAGATAGAATAATTGAAAGTTCGATCCCAAAATGAATTATTTATTAAAAGATTTAGATTTTTTTTTTTTTAAATCTTTCCAAACTAATTTTTCAATTGTAAGATATTTAAAAAAAAAATCTTCAGATTTTTCTCCTTACAATCTGATAATTAAATATTGCTTTAACAAAATCCGAATTCTGATACATTTATAAAATGAAAGATTTTGCATTCATCTCAGTAAATTTATCTCAGCTTTAAATGCTTCCAAAGCATTTTGCGTACATTAACAAATAGGATTGCACATTTTATTTGGTTGAGCAGGGGAAACTTCGGAGTGATCGCCTAATAGTATTGCTTAATAATTGCCTCGGCAGACAGAGGCAGCTGTGTTTGCATATCGACGGGCACTTTGGTGACTCGTCACTGGGCAGCACTCAGCAAATGTGGCTCGATGAGGGCTGTGGCGTGCCACGCCCCGTTTGTGTCGCTTCAGGTGCTTGAAACGCGAAGTGCCCGCGGTCTAAACTACCCCTTTTGAGCGCTCACGAGTACATACCCTAGAAACTTTAGCCCAACATAATCTTGACTAATAGTTTGTATGCGCTTCACACTTGAGGATTAATTTTGTTATTTTATTTTATTATTTTTTTTGTTGTTGTTTCGCTTTTTGTTTTTTTTTTTGTTGGCATGTCGCTGTCGTAGTCCCCCCTTCTTTGTTGTTGCGGACACAACATTTTTCAGTTATTCCTTTCATATAAGCCTGGAAATTTATGGCACGCACTTCCGTTTCGTCCTTTTTCGCTTTTGCACGGCCCACCTTTTTTTATTATACCATTTTTTCTTTGTTTTTTTGTTGATATGGTGCTCAGCTACAAATTATAATTGTTGCCTGTTTGCCGTTTTTTTTTTTTGGGAATTTTCACAGCTGTAAGTCGAGTCGTTTTGATTATATTAAGTTATTAATTTGTTGAGTTGTCATGGTGAGGACGCTTCTAATGCAGGACTGGGGCTGGACTAAACAAGGACTGGTGCTGTTAGCGTCTGGGTTCATTTCTCTAACTCTTGTTTGGTCAATTGTAACGGAATGTGAATACCAAAAAAAAAAAGAAATCATTAAAATCAGACTTGACTTTAAAATACTGTGTGTGTGTGTGTGTGTTTGATTCTACATCGATCACACCCAAAACCAAAAAGGCAAAAAAAAAGTTAGATAGATATCGCCCATGGGCGATAAATCAATGTAGCTATATCCCTATATCACAAAGTGGGCGTGCTGCGTTGCCAAACCGACCAAAAGCCGGTCAGAATGGCAAAAACGGAAGAAAAGGAAGCCGGATGCAGGCAAAGGGCGGCCATTAGAAGGCAGCCCTGTTTGAGGTTTGGCTTTTGTGTCGCATCCCATTGTCTCCCAGTTTGGTTGCCCAGTTCCAAGCCTTAATGTATTTTCATTAGCATTTGGTTGTGTACTCTCTCTCGCTCTCTCTCTCTCTCTCACTCACTCGACGCATCAAACAATGACAGCAGCAAAAAAGATCGCACACACATTCACATTCACGCGGCAAAAGGCAACACCTCGAAGGTCAGAAGGCAGCCGAGCAATTGCCCAAAAGGTGTAACTCAGCAGGGTTGCCACGCAGCGCACACAAAAACACAAAAACACATGCAAACCCAGACAGACAGACAGACAGACAGACAGACAGACAGCCAGCCAGGTAGCCTCCGATCGATCGAGCCCCGTCAATGGTCGGGCCCTCTAATTGACGTTATTAGTTGGGCCCGCTGCGATGCGGTTCCGAGGGTAGCTGCTCGCATCTGGCCACCCCGATCGGCATTCCTCCCCTCACCGCCCCTCCTCCCATCGTCTGTGGCATAATCCAATTGTGCGACTCGTTGGCGGTTCTCCTGTTTACCCACTGACTTTTCATTTAGTTAGCACCGCTGCCAATTTCTGCCTGCTCATGCTGATTGGGGTGTGCGTGTGTGTCTGTCTGTGTGTGTGTGTGTGTGTGTGTGTGTATGTGTGTGTTTGTGGCAGCGCATTAATTTTTTCAAATTGTTGACAAATTGCCTGTACAATTACACTGAAACACAAATAGGTGTGCAAAGATCGCAGCGCTTGAATCCTAAATCCATCACAATATGTAATTGAAGATAACTCTTTTTTTTCTTTTATGAAATATATATTCACATATATGTGTATTAACTTTCCACTTCTCTCTCTCTCTCTCTCTCTCTATCACCTGCAGGCACTCAGCAGCCGGCCAGCCCGGACAGCACCTCGCCAGTGACGTCGGAGGTCTCCTACACGTACATCGGCTCCAATTGCCAAACGTCGCCGGCTCTCTCCGGCGATTACAAGAGCTACAGTCGCTCGGCGGACAGCGATGCGCTCTCCGTGGGCGATGCGCTGCACACGTTGCATGGCAGCGGTGCGGCCGGCGGCAGCTCAGCGGCGCATGCGTTGCACAACAACAACAACAACAACAACAATAATACTAATAACAACAACAACAACAATAATAATAATAATAATAACAATAGCATGAAGCATGAAGCTGGCGCCGGCAGCGGCAGCGGCCACGACGACAGCCTGAACGAGGACGGCATCGAGGAGGACATCGATGATGTGGACGATGCGGATGGCAGCGGCGGCGGCATCAACGCCGACGGCATGCCCAACAAGAAGCGCAAGCGTCGCGTCCTCTTCACCAAGGCGCAAACGTACGAGCTGGAAAGGCGCTTCCGCCAGCAGCGGTATCTGAGCGCGCCGGAGCGCGAGCATCTGGCCAGCCTGATACGGCTGACGCCGACGCAGGTGAAGATCTGGTTCCAGAACCATCGCTACAAGACCAAGCGGGCCCAAAACGAGAAGGGCTACGAGCATCCGGGCCTGATGCACGGCCACGCCACACACCCGCACCATCCGTCGGCGCTGCCGTCGCCGCGACGCGTCGCCGTTCCCGTCCTGGTGCGCAATGGTAAGCCCTGCCTGGGCGATGGCTCCAAGCTGGCGCAGGATTGCGTTAGCACCGCCGCCGCGATGCAAAATGCCGCCGCCCATCATCTGGTGGCGCTGAATGGCGCCGCCTATCAGCATGCGGCGGCTGCTGCCGCGGCCGGCCTCCACGCCCACGCCCATGCACACGCCCATCCGCACACGCAGCGCGCCGCCTGGTGGCCCTAGTATTGCTAGCTGCCTGGATTCGAGTTGGCCGCGCTGGGTGGGAGGAGCGGCCAAATGACTGGTAACTCGAATGCTGGACAATAAACTGGCTGCCAAAGTCGCAGTGGCAGTTGCAGCTTTCTGACTCTGCCACAATGTGTGGCACAATTCGGTTGGGAATTCGAACAAACAAACAAAATTGGTGCAATAATATATAACAATGGGTCGACAACAAGCAATTGACGCAGCTCTCCCCTACTCCTCTATACCTCCCATCGCCCAAAAACCAAAACAAAAAGAAGGAAAAACAAGCTGCAACAAGCTTGTGGCACGGCCGAGCTGGGGAGGCAGCAAGTGCTCAACTGAAGGAATTCTTCGCCATGCAAAAATTGTTGTTGCATGCTGCATGTGCAACAACGGTGACAACATATATCATTCGTGTAATAAATCGCTATAAATAAAAATACTTTTTTTTTCCTGCAGCTCTAAAGCTGCGGGCCATTTAGCATTAAGTTTTTTTTTACTTTTTTTTGGCCCATAAGTCAATAATACTAGATATAGTAGCCATTTTTTTTTCGTTTAGCATTTAAATAAATAAAATAACATTATTCAACTAAAATATAAAATATAAAATTATAAATGCGTTTTGTAAATACGGAAAAAAACCAAATTAAAAAAAAACAACATTAAAAATATATGTATTTCAAATTACAATGCAAATAATAAATATTAAAAAAATTATCGTGTACATATTTTTAAACAATTTGAAATTTAGTGTTCAAGTTGTAGGTAGAAATAATTTTTTTTTATATAAATATAACTATATACAACACATATGTGTATATGCGTAGTTGTATTTGTAAATGTGAAAATTATAATTATAAAAATCCAAATATTCAACTTTTTTTTTGTATAGTGCATAAATAAAAAAGAAAACAAACTCTTTGAATTTATAGCGCGTAATGAAAACATAAATGTTAAAACACATACAAATAAATTCAACAATTGAAACTGTAATATAAACAAAAAATAAAATTTATAAACCGAAAAATATAATGTTCAATGCATTTTAGAAATTTAATAAAACGTTTGCAAAAAAAAGGATGACACTTCCAAACTTGTACAGGAGAGGTATTCTTGTACTTTCCGAACCCGTATGGAACATATTTTTCATCAGGATGGCATTTCAGGTTTTTTTTCAGATAATATTTATATATTGAAGGTGATTGAAAACAAAGTTTTTGAATCGGATAACTAAATGAACAAGCTGGATAAAAATTATAGACAATACGTTGGTTGGGTTGCCTTTAATATATAAAATGCAACTTTCCAAAAAAATAATAAATAACATTTTCATTTATGCTTTTAGTACAGATTAAAAACATACATCATTGAACTAAATTTTCAATAGAACTGCGAGGGTATTTCAGCGTCGGTAAGACACAGATAGTTGCTCAAAGAGCTTCAACTCAACTCGAGGGGCCAGGTGCCGGTAAAAAAAAAAGAACTGGTAAAACATTGAGCAGCTCATAAATATGCCTTGATTATGGCTTTTAGCTACCGTTTACGTCTGCAGCGAGCGATTGGGATCGTAATCCATTAATGATTATACGAATAGTACTACCAACACTCATAACACTCGCACGTTCGTTCAGTGGCCGATTGAACTTTGAAAATGCTCCCTCGCGATAAGCACGCCCGACCATAGAAGGCGCATTCATGGCTCTATTATTGCCCGGTTAGTACATATTGACTTTGTGGTATGGCCATCAATAGCTGAATTGGCGGGTGGCCATAATATTCAGTCACTAGGCCACCGCCTAAATGTCCCTCCCCACTCGCATTCGCAGGTAAGTATAGTATAATGAGCTCATACCATGTCAGTTGATATACATAAGTAGTAAACGCTGGATGATCGATCCTACCAGCTCATTGTATATACTATATATAGTGTGTACCATACATTGAAATCAGACCGCATCCATAGAGACAATCAGCAATTAGCCCCTCGTACAAGCTCTCTTCATGGGAGAGCACATAATTTGCGCAAATAAAGAACTCGAACTCAAGTAGATGTTTTGGAGTATCTCATAAAATAAACAAGTGCTATTCGAATAAACGACAAATTAAATTACTCATCACTGAGTGCTGAAAATACTCAAGAGCTACGAAATAAAAAAAAAACTATGGACATACACATGTGAATGTATGTGTGTGTGTATAAGCATTTATGTGCACTAGTACGCATTAGCTTCTGAGCTTTCCATTTCGTATGTGGAAGTAATAACCAACAATTTTTAAAACCGAAGGTCAAATACTCTTTCTACGAAATAATAGTAATATATTTATTTCAATAGAAACTCAAACCAAAATATAATTTTATTGCAATATAATCATACTTTCATTCATTGATTGTAAAATATGTTAGTGTTAATATGCTTGCAGAAAGGGTATAGGCGCTATAAAAATACACATACCCAGTATTAATAAACATCGAGTGTGTGGTCATATATTTTGCGCAAGAACAAAAACAACAGCAGGAGCAACAATTTTACACAAGCCATAAACTTGACGATTACTGAAGTACCATAAATATTATATATTTTTATGATTTCATTATTTACTCTTTTTTAGATTTATCTAACATTCGGTAGTTTAAGCTAGAAATGCAAAAAGCTACACAATCAATAGAGTTTTTGGAATTATAAGCTTACAAATACAATCACATAACCGATTACCAAAGGCAGTTTCATAAATTATAAGTAATCGTGATAATTTCACAATTCAAATAGTTAATATTTAAATATTTTAAGAAAATCATGCAGTTGATATAAAGGGAATTTAATAAAAGTTACAGTAAAACGAGAGTGAAGAATTCAAAATATATAATTCGCATGTAACGTATTACTTATACTAAATATTTATTTAAAATCACTTTTATTCCAAACTGATAATTCAGATTATTATATGCTCTTTTTTTTTAAATATGTTTTATTTATAATTATACTTTAAGCTCCGAGTGGATCCATAAAAATACTTGCACAAGTAATTGACGTATAAATTTTGGTTGTTAAAAATCAAAAAACTCGTCTCCCCGTTTGCGAACTATTTAGTTTATTTGCATATAGTTGAGCTTATCGCACAGGATGTTGATTATACGGGCCATTTGTGGAGTACATTTCAATACCATATTTCAAAGATCTAGATTAAACGTAATAGCTGCTCAAGACTGATATTGCCCGGCAGCGGCTGTTTAAGTTAACACAATAATAAACTTTTTGTTATTATTTTTATTATTTAACCATTGTTGTTGGTAGCTTTGCTTTCAGATAAGCCGTCGCAGAGCTCCCAGAAGGTGCCAACAGGCACCGCACTAAGCGCATGTCTCTGCATGTGTTTGTGTGTCCGGACCGTATCAGCGATATGTCTCGCACAGCCGGACAACTTGCCCACCGATCGCGTCAACATTCAGCCAAATCAACACATTGGTCACCATGCGTGGACGTCATGTCACCCACAAACGTGGACTTCTGGCTTATCAATGCGAACGCCAGCAACAATGGGGCAAACGCTTGATCGATGTGGCTGCAACGCGACGGTGGCCACGGAAAAGATCCGACGAGGCAGTCCAGCCTATGCCCAAAAGCAAGTGCATCGGGGAACAGATCTGACCCACTATCGACATTTAAATAGAGTGCACTAAATAAGTAGTTATTGATATTCTAATCTTCGAGACTGTTACCAAAAATCTTTTATTTAACCAATTCACTTTAACATGACATTTTTATATACAATTTTGTAGTAAGCATTTGCATTTACAACATGAATATGTTAGTATTAATATTTTAGTAGTGGGCTGAGTTGAGTAGATATCTTTGCTTTTGAAAACTTTCCCCATTCTCTTAATATTAATTAAATTTTATATCAAGATAGAGACATCACATTTGGTTTGTGAGTCTATATATCTTTCTTTCGTTTGAAAGCTAGATATATAAAAAACATTTTCAGACAGATTATTGATGACACCTTATAAAATATATGTCCACTATAAAAAACTCTATATATATTGGGGTCGGGTCAACCTCAAAATTTTGGGAATTTGGCAGACACTCCAAAGATCGATCCAAAAAATTGCAGCTACGTCCCCACAACTTATAAAAATCGGTATGTTTACAAAATACCAATAATAATTTACTGCGATTGCAACCTTACCTGTTTTTCATTGTTTTTATGTGTAGTGTAGCTGATTATATGGTATCCCGTGGTCGGACACTTCTAATTAAAGAACTTTTTCTTGCTCTGTTTGAAATTAGCTTTTATTCGTATGCTTTGATTATAATAAAAATTTTCCACTACTCATTTTTTTTCATTTTTTTGTCATTTTAATCTCCAGATTCCAATGAAATTTTTATTATTGTGACCGTAGTTAGAGCCGTATGCGTTCGCTCTTCAGGTAGTATTTTTATTTAACATTTGAACAACTTTTATTTGCATATCCTACAAAAAGTCTGTATTTGCCATATCCTGAACGAGTATTTGTTATGTTTTCACACAGAAATATGGCCTCATCTCGAGTTGGCAAATACTTAGCAGGGACTTGTAATTGGGTAATGAGAACAAGGTAAGGTAAACGGATACCAACAACATCAATATCATCATCATCAACAACAACAACAACAAGAGCAACTACACTTCAGGCTAAACTGAGGGCCCCGAAGCACTTGTCAACAAGTCCCAAGAACAAGGAGTACGTAGAACATCATGTGAATCGAACGCCACTTACAACGGTTAATCAGCGCCGATTTCTGTCAATATAATGCATGTTGTTGTTCCCATTTTGTTTGTTGTTTCTGTTCAAATTTGGCATTGATAAAGCTGGCAGACAGTGCCAGACAACGACAGCGACAATGATTCGAGTGTGGGCAGTTTGTAATGAAAAATTGATTAAAGCTATGGAATTTTATATACGAACACTCGCATAAATATATATTATTGTTTGAATAGTATATATATATATATATATATATTTATATGTATTTAGGTGATTGAATAAATAAATTTATCTCAAAATAAACGTAAATCAGTGAACAGAAATGTAGAAATTAAACAGGCCAAACAAAGGCCGCATAGCAAATAAATGAGATTACAATTAATAAAATAATCGATAAGTGCACGAGTTCGGCCCTGTTGTTGGCCATATTCTGCAATACCAACTATAGCACTTCTGTTGATTTCAATACTCTATTTTGTTTTTTTTTTTTTCTGATTGTTGGGCAAAGTTAATTGCGTTTTTGATTTAACAACGTACAACGCTATTCGGGTGGCACTTCAGCTGGCGCTCCCCGGGTGCTCCAAGTCCGTGTCCAAAATATTCCGATAGCCGTACAGCTGCATAGTCATATTGTAGCATTGTCGTTGCGTGTGAAACCGAAATGACATTTAATTGGCGTACGCAATGAGCTGGCACTTGTTCCAAGTGGGCGTCAACAATTTCGATGTGTGATTTTTTTCAATCGAACCTTTTCGCTGATTTCGCTCGCCACCCATTTGGGGGGCTGACGTTAGATAAGAGGTCCCATGCAGTCCCGTCCACCATTGGTCTCAACAGTTCAGCAGAGCTCCACGTTTCTGACGCGAACATATCACGCAAAGATCAGAAACTGATACGTGATTGATTTTTGCATTTTTTTTTATCCTCGGCTATAGATTTGCCCTCCCAAATCGAATTATCTCTGTTGAGTTGTTTCCAATTGTCATCCAACTAAAAGCTAAACTTTTTCCGATTTATTGAAGAATGTATTTATGAATGGAAGTATTTAAACAATAATCGTTGCAATTTTGTCTGTTTGATTTTACATTGATTTCAGTAAAAATTAAAAAAAAATATTAAGATTTACTCAAAAGTATTATGAAAATAAATTATGAGTTTTAGAACCTAATGACACTGGTGTGGGATCCCTAATCCCAGACGACAAAAAAAAATGTATGTCAAATTTATTTAAGCCTTCATTAGGCCTACTAAGACCAGTTAACACTGTGTAATTGTTGTGGGTTCAAAAATTAAATTCATTCTGCAAGAAATTAGCGAATCAGAGTAATCCAAGTAATTGATTGGGCTGGTTGTTCCCAACTATTCATCAGATTTTCAATTAGTTAGCAATGGTTTTGGTCTTGATTCTTTTTCTGGTCTTGGGTCTTTGTCTCAGCTTGACCGTTGTCCGCAAATAAAATGCAATTTTAATGACAAAACTCTCACACATTGTGGCGTGTGGCATGTGGCATGTGGCCTGGCTACAAAGTCGCATAGTCGCAATTGTAATTAGCCAATGTGCTGCAATAAAGCGCCGGAAAACATCGCCGTGGGGCGTCGAGGTGTGCTGGGAATCTGTGAAATGTCCGCGGAATGGGTTCGCTTGGTTGGTGGGTTTGCCCGTGTCTTGGGGGTTGAGTCCACATGGCTGGCTGGGCGATTGCAAATCAAATCAAATTAAGTCAAAGTTGATGGCGCATTTTACAGTTGTTAGCAATGGTGGGTGGAGGCTGAATGGGCGGTGGGTGTGATGAGGGAGGGTGGGTATTGAAAAATTTAATAACGCCATTCGATGTTGCTGTTGCTGTTGCTGTTGCTGTTGCCAGCGGTTGTTTGTTGCTCATTTCGCGACCATCGTCATTATCTGCATGTAATTTCTCATTTTCATAGTCAATTAAGTCAATCACACGCCCTTTTAGCCACCGCAGCGGCGTCGTCGCCGCTGTTCCCTGATGGCTCAAAAGCCACCCTGCAAATTAACACGTCGTCGCCGTTGTTGTTGTTGTTGTTGTTTTTGTTGTTGTTTTTGTTGGTGTGCCGGACTGGTGTTGGCGGGCTGTCTGGATCGTCGGGCTGGTGATGTGTGTTCCGTTTCCGTTGCCACTGCCAGCGACCTTTTGTTTATTTGTAACGCAATGCAGCGCTCCGCAGCGCGTTTATTGCTCAATTTTGAGCGATGTTGCCAAAATTACATATTCATAGTTCAGGCCGCATTGGCCCGGGCGAAAGCCACCACCGCCAATCCGCCACCAGCAGCATTACGATTACCATTACCACAACAACCCACACACACACACACACACATCGCACCAGGCCGTGGCCGTGGCCGTGGCCGGGACCAGCTCAATAACTGTAACAATTTCAAGCACTAAAAGGACACGTGGCAGCTGCTTTTAAAATTGAATTTCCTGCATGTAATCTTGTCGAGTCAATTGTTTCTGCGTGGGTTCGACGGAGTCGGGGAATGCCACCCACCCTTTGGGCATGTTGTTGTCGATGTTGTTGTTTGCCGGGCGATGCGCACACGTGCAACTTTTGGGTGTGCAGGCGCGTGCGCCTCACCTCCCACCTCCCACCTCTTCTCATACCCTATCCCATCGTGGCCACGCCGCAAGCCAGCCACACTTCTTTATTTATGAAGATGCGGCCAATATGTTGACTATTTGTGAACACCTCTCCTCCCTCTACACCAACAGGACAACGGCATCGACGGGTGCGGGGACTTATGGGCTTAGCCCTGAGCATCGCAACCAGGATTAGCTTTTGACTTTTGACACCGGACCAGGGCAAGTGCACTGTGGCTGACAAAGAAAGTCAAGCTGTGAAAAGTTTTGGTTCTTCTTCATGATCAAAAAGCGTCGAGAAAGTAAAAGGTTTATTTTTGTTGACTTAAACAAATTTGCAGGCTTGGAGGCGTGGCAAATCAGGAAAAAACTATATTTGCCACAGTTTTAGAGCTCAGACTTAAGTAGATTATAACGATATGTTTATTAATGATAATATTAGAAGATTGAACTATCATTTCTATAATATAATATCTAATGGCTTATTATTGTTTGCAAAGAAGTTACTAAATAAAAATTACTTTCAGGATTTATATTTTTATTACTTATTGAATCATTAAAAACTTTGAATATCTGTTCATAAATCTGAACTTTTCAATTTATATATTTAAAATATTTAAGAAATTTTCATTCACTTCACTCATTATTAACTGCACAACTTGAGTTCTCACACGAACCGATGCTTCGTTCTTCATTTGTAGCTTAATTAACTTGTCAAAGCGTCAAAACTGAAAGGAGGAGGAGAAAGGAAACGTTTCGGTACCGTTATACGCTTACCCCTGGAAACGGAGCACTTTATGGGCCAAGTTGCGTGTCTGGCAACGTTTGCCATTAAAAAGCCACCGTACATCAATTTAAATATTGCATTACAATGATTTGCATAAAAGGCAACACGCAGCAGCAGCAACAACAACTACTTTGCCGAGTTAGTGATTGAATGAGTGTGTGAATGAGGGTGAGGGTAAGGGGTGATGGGTGAGGGGTGATGGGTGGGCGAGACCAAGTCGCTGTCCCTCAGAAATCAAAGCCAACAAGTGAGAATAATAAACTTGGCAATGCACTCGTCTAGTATACCCTGTAAACGTACTTATTGACTTGTGATATATTTAACAATTAATTTAATTTAAAAACAAGGTTTAAACAAAAAAACAATTTTTGTCTTTAAAGGCTGCAGATTGTGCCAAAAATAGATAAGGATACTCTTTTATATACTACTAGACTGACAATTGATGGTCTTTTGGAATATTTTTGGAATTTGATACGACCTTAGTTTCGCCTTTCCGTCCGTCCATCCAGGGTACAACAACCATTAAGCCAATATAAATTTGCACTTTCACATGACCTCGCGTCGGCGGTTGACGCTTGGCGGTTGACGCTTGGCGGTTGGTATTCCTTCTCAATATTGCCAGCTCAGCCTGTCTGTCACTGTGTGTGTGTGTGTGTGTGTATGTGTGTGTGTGTGTATGTTGTGTTGTGTTGTGTTCGCTGGCTAATTTGAATATGCCAAGCCCCGAGCGGGTGTTTGCTTAGTGCTTCCCACGATATTGATATGCCTTTGTCGTGTCGCGGGGGGTCGCTGCAAATCAAAATTCAAATCAACAAACAATAAAGTGGCAGCAGCCATTAGCGGGCCAGCAGCGCACGTCAATTGTGTCTTTATTTAGGGGTAAGTTTCACGTGCAACACCTGAGCAGTGGCCAGATGAGAAGCCCCTTTTTCTTTTGGTTTTCCAATTGCAGCTCAAATCTGAGCTCAGATCAAGAGAGTCGCACAACAAAGCCTGGTCGATTGCTTAACCTTTGATTTTTATTGCATTATTATTTGTAAATAAACAAACAACAACAACAACAGCGTTTTGTATGCAAACAGAGAACTCAGAGTCGAGGGCGCAGACAATAGAGAAATCAATCAATAGAAATCCTCGACCTTGTCCGCGTCCTGGTCGACCACGTCACAACATTTGGGCGCCGTCGCTGAGGAGCACTCGGCAATTAACTGGCCGCGCTTTGAACCCGAACCACACACCAAACGGAAGTCATTTAGTTGGCCAGTCAAAAGGGTTGCGGTGCGCGGTACGCGACGTGTGCTGCCTAATTGCGGGGGAGAGTGGGCGACGCACGACCAGGCTGAAAGGGGTGCGCGGATTCAGCATGAAATTTGAGTAGATATTCAACGCTTCGACGGCTAGGACACACCCACAAACCCACACACAAAAGGCAGATGCTTTCGTTGCCTCCGAAGTGAAGTGGCCACCGCAGAAGCAGCTTTGCGAAGCTGAGGAATGGCAAAGATAATATGGAAATATTATATACAAAGATTGTTTATGTGGGGTGAAAAATAAGCAGGATCGAAAGTACACAACTAGCAAATACCCTATAGTTCCCTGCCGGCATAACACACGCTCGAAATTGCTTCTTCACTCTGTGAATTCACTCTTTAATTTTTATACTCTCGAATACACATGTATAATATGTTGAATGTTTTAACCTATAATAACTTTGTCAAAACTGAGCCGATTTTCATGTTCGATGGCAATTAAGCCACGATTTCTTGTTTAGATTAATTCTGTATATAAAATCTATGTACTTGTGAAAAATTTTTTTTTTTTTAATTTTTGTTCAAAACATCATAAAACATATGAACTTTTAAAGAAAAAATTTCGATGAATTTTGCTGGTCAAAAAATCATGTACTCCCCCCTTGTGCATTTTCAGAACATTTTTTTTTCAAAAATTTAAAATTCGAAATTTATACTTTTAATTGATTGTATTTGTCTTAGTTAGCATAAAAAACAATATTTGGAGTGATTCTGAGAGTGTCAAATTTGGTCAAAATTCATGCCTAAATTGACAAAAATGTTGATCTATATCTTCAAAATTTAAAACACCCATAACTTTATCAAAACTGAGCCGATTTTCAGGTTTGATGGTATTTGTCATTGAAATTAATTCTGTATTTAAAATATATGCATATTTAAAGATAACATTTTTTGGAAATTTTTGGCACAGAAATCTAGACAAAGTTGACAAAAATGTTGATTTTTAAAGCTCTTGGATCATATGCTATATATGCTATATATATATATATACAAGTTCATGATAGGGAAGACTAAGCAATAAGAACAATAAACAATAATTATAAAAATAGTTAAATTTTGTCATTGCCAACAAGATTTGCATCCATTTAAACTATATTTCTGTGGAGTCGTGCAGTGTGCTCGTATAACTTACATAACGTGAATGTTGTACTAGTCAAAGATGACTTGGTCACATTGAATTGGCCCAAACATGAACTGTGTAGCACAAAAGCTCAAGCAAACAATGGCGTGGGATAGTGGGCGCAGGACACAGGACAGAGAACACTGGACATAGGACACTGAAGAAGTAACGAGGCACCAAGTGCCACATAAATCACAGTTGCGAGTCCGAGTGGAAGACGTAGTGAGGGCGGGGTGGGGCGGGGGAGCCGGTACAATTGACGTCAACAATAACTAACAATGATGTCAACTTGTAATTGAATTGATTGACAATATTTTATGTGGAAGTAGAATGGACCAAGCATAGCTGGCATTTCCGAGCCAGTCGGCCCCGTTGGCCTTTAATGACAAAATTTGTTTAGATTAGCATTAATGGACCCCGTTCGACGAGCAACGATGATGGCCACAACATGATGTTGGGGAGGACTCCGACCCCGTTTCTATCTCTGACTTTGGCACTGTGTCTGACGCACAGGACACGGGCGAGTGGTTGGTTGGTGGGCCATAAAAAACGATAAGACGACTATTCAATAAAAATACTTTAAGCGGAAAAACAAACTTGAATGGCGATAAAAAACGTACGATAGACACAAGCATCGAGAAGGGTCACAAAACCGACACACAACTCAAGTCCAAGCACACACACGGCCACACTCCGCCCACTCATTTTGGACAGCTTGTTGTACAAAGACAAGGACGAGGACGAGCACGAGGACGACGACAGGCACAATATGTTGGGGTTGGGGGGATGGATTCTCACCCTTCAGTTGCGCTGCGCTTTTTAGTTAATGAAATCGTTTGCTAAATGAAACGTAAACTCAAAAGGCAACAACAGCAGCCAAATAGCCGAACGGTCACCCCAATAGTCAATCCTTTTTGTTGGCACACAACAGCCAACAACAGCAGCAGCAGCAGCAGCAGCCGCAACAGCCAAGCGGAAGCGGAAATGTGTCGCCGTTCAATGACAGCGTTAAGATTTTAAAATCAAATTTGAAAGTTTTTTGCGTGATTTTGAAAACTCAGCCGCAAAATCATTTTAAAGCCACTTCAAAATGTCATTTGGATCTTGGTCCCGGCCACATTCGATTTGACGTGGCTAACTGTGTGTGCGTTTCCGTTTCCGGTTTCGGTTTCGGTTACAGTTTCAGTTTGTGCTGTCGCTTTCACTTCCATTTTCATGCTGTGGTCTGCACTTGGCTTTTGCGATTAATTTTTTGATTTATTTAATGCGGAAGGGTTGCTTAATTCATTCTGGGCGACATTTTTCTTTATTTCAATGACCTTTGACTCGGACGAACCAAAAAAAAATACAAGCCTTGAAACTTAAATAAGAAATTTGAATATTTTAAATAAAGACATCAAGCAAAAATGCAAATAAATAAAAATACTTGCCTATTTTATTATGTTTTATCCACTTTTGCGACTAATATATAAAATAGGTACAATATATTTATTTAGTTTTTGGATTACTTAATTAATTGCATATATATACATTTAAATTTGCATATACACAACTTATGGTCATCAAATAGTTTTTAATTTTTCTCTTGCGTTTTAAAGTGTATTGGTTGTGCCTGCCAGAGCCAGCCAAAAAATCGCTTGAACGTGCCAAAAGTTGTTGTTGAATTTTATTTATTTATTTTGTTCTCCTTTTTTTTTGCATATATGCACAAAGTTGTTGTCGGACCTGCAACCTGCGATCTGCGCCCCTTCACCGACAGCAGCCAATTATTGCAATGTATTCGCAGTCAGGACAGCGCCATTATCCTTGCCTCCGCCCCAGGCCCAATCGTAGCCAAAGTCCTGGTGGCAGTCGTATCTTTTGCATTTGCATTTGTATTTGTGCTTGTATTTGTACTTGTTGTCTGGTTATCAACACACACTTCCGGAACTTAATGGCCTGAATCCTTTTGCTGCTGCCTTGATGTGCCTTTTTGAGTTTTTGTGTTATTGCTGCCGCTGCCGAGTTTGGCCCAGGACACTTGTAAAGTGCATTGGCCTGTAATAACTCCCTGTCCTCCCAGTTCAGCACGTTGTCCACTTTAATACCCTGTAACCATAAAGTGTGAGTAAAATGTGTCATCGAATATATATTTTCAGAAGAACACTCAATTTGGTTATGCTGTATACAGGATATTTCCAAGTCGATCACATTCTATTTAAAATCAGTTTCATATTTTTTGTTTGTTTTCTTTTGTTATTATTTGTCTTCTGGTTGTCAGCTCTCGTAATTATATTTGGATCGTGGTAGTGCTCGTATATCTTAAAGTTTGTGTAAATCATTTGCAACGCTGACTTTGAATTATGGAAAATTGGTAAATTTACGAGCAGCATTGCAGGAATTGGGCTTGTTCAGGGTATAGGAATTGGAATTGGAATCCAAACTGGCTTTATTGCGAACAAATTTGGTGCGGCCCCTTTTTGGCAGTTGTGTCTGCTTTAGCTGCTGTAATTGTTTTCATTGTTCGCCGTGTTTACTCAACGCAATTTACACGCTTTGTTTTTAATGCGCTTTTGATGAAGCCATCATGTCACATTACATCAAAAACAGCACCAGGCAGCAGTATTTATAGTATGTATGTGTGTGTGTGTGTGTGTGTGTTTGTGTGTTTGTGTGATAACACCCTCACACACACTCACACACATGACAAAATACAATAACAACACAATAAAAGGCGAGCAAATCTCCAGGCAGTCATCTTCCCAGTTCCCCGTCCTCATCCTCATCCTCATCCTCATACCCGTCCCAGTCCCGGCCATTTAGCAGCACGTCTTGCTGCAAAAATCTCATAAACACTTTCCTTCTGCTTTGGCTGGGCGCACAAATTGAAATCTGGTTAGGCACAAGGGTGTTCCTCGAGGGTGTACGTATTGCGGCCAGGGGGGGATAACAGACTTAACTGGCCAAACAAACATAGGGCGAAGCAAAAGCGTTTTGGGCATTCATGAGCAGCTCATGCGTGCAAATCAAAGCGAGCAAGTGGAAAATGAACAACAGGGGGAGTCAAATGTGGGGCGGGCGGGGTAGTCCACATAGCCGGAACAGATCAAATCCCAACCCTAAATGATTGGAGTTGGTCTGCTCTGCACACACACACACACACACACACACATACGTATTTATTAGTATTAGGTGCGTTTAGCCTGATGCGTTGTGTATTAGCTGACACATATTATTGGCCATCTACAGATTCATGGCTCTGTTATCCCCTTAACACATTGTCCCAGTCATTGAGCAGTTCAGATGGTGGGTGGGGGAGATCAGTATTTCGTATCTTCATGTTTTTCAATGTGTTACAAGACAAATGTCCGGTTAGTATTGAATTTGAAATTAGATTTGAATTAGTGTTGATATTTTATTAGTAAGCTAGTTTATTTTAGTATGTCGACAAAAATATTTACAATTTATCAGTATCGAAAATGTTATTGCAATTATTTTATTTTCTGTTGGAAAGCTGTGCGGGTTCACTCACGCAAAAAGAAAAAGTTTCAAAATTCAACAATGCTCCCATATAATAAAAAATTTCAAGTGAAGCCAAAATTTCTTAAAATAATATAATAATAATATCTTAAGACGTACAAAAGGCTCTAATTTAATCCATACTGAAATTTTATAATTTCCTTATGGTATTACATTTAAGCCCAAGAATTAAAAAATGAAAATAAATTCAAATCAAGTTTTTCTTTATTATATAGTACTGGAATTTGAAAAATATATTTTTGAAAAATACAAAAGCCAATTTTCATTGTACAAAAAGTTTACTTAATCAATTAACAATTTTAACTAACTTAACTTTTCAAAAATGTTCTGAAATAAAAATTTTGATAGACATCTAAAACGTCTACTACCTGAATACAAATTTGTTATGGGTATATTTGTTAAATACTTTGAACTTAAATATTAATTTCGCAGTTATTTGTCATCATATTGTAGATCAGTAATTATTGAAAACAACTGCAATATTATTTCAACTTAAGTAATAAAAATTATAAAAAATCCCACTTAGACGAGTCCTTCAGGATTTTCTAAGCAATCTCAAGTGAAGCTGTTTTTTGGGGCAACGTCATTGGATGCATTGAAAAGGAACTCGAAAAGAGAATTTATTGCTTATTAGCTGATCTATCAATGGGCCAAAACGAAGCCGACTTGTTCAGATTTCAATGGCAGTAACGACAGTGATTAAAAGAACGGAATGGAAACGGAGGAGAGAATACAACAAAAAAAAAAAAAGAAAAAAGAAGAGAATGAAGCCAATTCAAACACTTACTCATTGTGTCAGTGCACTGAGAGTTGTCCGTTTTTTAGTGCTGCCTCAGCATCAACAAGAGCAACAGCAACAATGAAAATGTGTCATGCTTGTTGATTTGTAAGGATGCAGCGCAGCAGTCGTTGTCAATTGTATTGACCGGAAAATCATAAAGCTCTTTGTGCCCGCCACCAGGCAGAGAGAGGAAGTCAAATCGAAGCGGCCGCGTCATGCCGTAGAGCGACCTCGCTCGTCTTGGCTCTCGACCCTCGACCCCTGGCCCCTGGCCCTTGGCCCTTGGTCATTTTGTTCCGTCATTGGAGTTGTTGCCCGTTCGGAGCGGAAATGTTGCCCAGCGCATTCAATCTTTGTCTGTTGCTTTTCGATTTTCTATTACATGATTATAATCCTTTATTTCTTTCATAAATTTGATATTTTTTTCTTTTTTCATTTTTAGTAGTTTTGAGTTTTGTATAAAGTCTTGGGTTGCTTCCGCCGCAAAAGTTTTTCTTTTTATTATGGAAAACTGTTTATAAGTTGACAGGCAGCAAACAGGATTTGCCCGGACGCAATCGGAAATGCTAAGACGCCGACCTCATCTCAAAGGGGTCGCTGATCGACAAATTAACATTCAACTAGATGACAGGAAGTCAACTTTCTGGCATTTCTATAGCCATCCAGTAAAGGTGTGTGTGTGTGTGTGTGTGGTCTGATTTATTTAATTGGAGCAAGTGTACTTGTATTTTATACATCATATACAATTTTAGAATAAAAAAAATGCATTAAACATTGATAAAAGATGAATATTCAAAGTTGTGTAAATTAAGCAAGTGGCAAACAGTCGCTTTTACTCTTGTAAATACTTTTTATAACTTTTTGCCATTATACATACATATGTATTTAGAGTAGACATTTAATGGTGTAAATTTTGGACCCAAGCATTTACACTCGTTTATGCACGCAAAGTGTAAATAAATATTGTACTAATTTATAAGAGGGGGATATTGATTTCGAAGCCTGATTGTGTAGAACATTCGGTGAATCTCAAGATAGGGTATTACCTATTTGATTGTGGGTAAATGACCCATAAATGACAGCGCCCATATGAAATGACACGCAAGCAAAATAACATAATTTTGCTCGACAACGGCGACGACCTCGTCCGGCATTTGTCGGACCCACCGAACCAACAGCCAACGAACCAACGAACCAGCGAACCACCGACCATATGCCATGCGCTTATCCATTTATGAGTGCACATTAGCCATTATATGATGCCGTTATGATTTACGCCCCACTAGCAGAGGCCACCCAAGCCACCTTCGGAGAGCGTCGTCCGGTAAGTGCCACCGTTGTGCAGCTAAGTGGAAACTATAGATAATATATTTATAGTTGCAGTGTGAGGTGCATTGTCTCTTGGCCGACTATTTTGTATATTAAAATGTTGGCGCATTGAAATTTATTTGCCGATTCCTTGATTTATGACTCCGCATTTCTTTTATGCCACCCAACTGCCCAACTGCTCGGCTGTCCGTTGGTCAGCAAACGATGCGTCAGCGTTCGTTTCATGCCTCGCCATGTGCCACACATTAAGAGATACACTTACTTTCATGACCCCGCACCCCGCACCCCAAGAGGGGTAATCGCTTAATTGAAAGCGACTCTTTGTGCGGTTTCTCGCAGTGACCGCAGTGGCAAAGGGCGCGTGAATTACCTGAATTTCATTTGGCCAATACGTGTTGTGGCCCGCAGCGAGCGGATTTAAGTTGCTGGCTTCGATCTGTGCCAAAGGGTTTAGACGGATAATGGTGCGAGTATCTGAAATAGACATCTGCTAATTTCATTAAATCTGCAGCCAAATCCGATTTAAGTATTCTCTTAGCACATATGCAATTTCAATGTGATGACAGAGATGAGAATTATATTGCTCAGGACAGTCCGAAGGATAAATATTCTTGAGTAAACTAGAGATACTAACCGATATTTATCGATTTATGTGTGTGAAGTATGCAAGAATATATATTTTAAATTTTATAATATTCTGATCAATAATATACATGTGTAGTTCATGGGATTGAAAATACTTCTTCTGCCACAAGACAAAGCATATAATACCGGAATGAATTTCATTACTTTAGCAAAGTTGCTAGCTGATTAAATTACGAATACTCCGAAGAAAAAAAACTTTGTATGTGATTTAGAGGAAAAGCACAAACAAATCCGTATGATTTTTGCAAGTCTTGTGTATGCACAAAGATGAACCGCTTGAAAGATACGACCTTCATGAAATCGACTAGGAACAGAGCATCTCGCTTTCTGTAAAACTCTTAAATTGCGAATAATAATATTCATTAATCTGCATACCTGCGCTTATACAGCAGCAGCAAAGTCCTTGGATAACCAATCCCATTGCAGAACATTTCTTCCTGTCGCCTCTTCCCTCTCATTCTTACTCTATCTCGCTCTCTGTCTCGCTTTGGCTTTGTGGCTTAACTTGCCGCCCAGCAACAAAGTTGCCACACTTATAAGCCTCGAGTACATCAATCATCGACTTGTTTTAATTTTAAAAAATCGCACGCTGTTCAGAGCTGCGTCCTGATCGTCCTGGCGTCCAGTGCAGCCGAGGGCGCAGTGGCTGCGCCAACCCTCTGCCAGGGGGTTGTGCGCAAGTTTTAGCACTTAATTAAATGCCACAGGCCACCGCCCCCCGTTGGGCGTAAATCGAATCCCGCCCACTGAGCAGCATGTGCGGTATCTCTTTCTCACACAAGCTTCTCCCCTTTTGTGTGCCTCTCTCTCTCTCTCTCTCTCACTCTTTCTCTCTGTCTCTGTGTGTATGTGTATTCTTGGGAAATTTCAGAGGTACAAGGAAATTTTCGCATTATGTTTAAAGAGCGCCATTTTCTTTTGTTCGGTTTGCTCGATTTTCACTTGAATTCAGTTGGTGTGGCATGCGGCACGTTCGTGGCCAGAATTTCGGGGCGGGGAGTCCCTCAAAATTCAACTTAAGCTTTATTCCTTGCGGTCTGCAGTTGATGAGGAAGGGCAGCGGGCAGCGGGCAGCGGGCAGCCGGGTGGGCGTTACTGGCATATCTGTCGGCAGTGAAATGCTTATGTGGCGGACAAGATTGATCTGTTTAATAAGCAACCTTAAATTTTTATTAATAAAAGTGTAAACCTTTTTAATCTGCTTTTATATCCACCATCAACATTTTCTGCAGCGCCTATCTCAATCTGAATACTAATTCTGGGAGTCCTGCCTGGCGCCCGCCCCGTTATGAGCGCTTCTTTTTTATGAATGTTTTAACAATTTTTAAATTAGTTTTGTTCGCCTTCAACGAAAAATGATATATTATAAAATATTAAACACTGTCTTAAAAGCACAATCCCCTCTTTATTCACTGAGGTTATTTTTTAAGTTCTATATAAAATCGTAAAATAAAATTTTTTAAACGTTGCAACTGGGTGTAACTGACTTCGCAATACTCGTTTAAAGTATAATAACAGCTTAAATCAAAATTGGCACTTAGTAGGAGTGCCAAAAAAATGTTGTTCATGGTATTTTGAGGAGGTCATCAATAAAGTTATGGTATCTATCCCTCAAACTGAGGTTTGATTTGGTTGGTTTGGAGGTTGGTTTGGCTGAATTTACATAAATATAACTTGTTCTTTAATAAACATCCTGTACTGTCATTATACATTCAAATTAAACAACTTATTTTATGATTTTCTTCATAAGCTTTCCGAGGTGTAATATACATTAATTTGGAGGATTCATATATTTTATATTTGCAGGAAATCTTTCTTCAGCCATTTTTGTTTTCAAAAAAAAAAAATAATAATAATACAACTCTAGTCATAAAAACAACTTTAAATTTCGCGCCCTTGTGCTGTTATTATCATGTACAGCATTGCCAACATAGCTATGAGCTCAATGTTATGTTACTAACATAACGGTGGACTCAACATGTTATGTAGCGTTGCTCAGTTGGCTCTGTTAGTTAACAGTCAGTTATATTCAAACTTTCCCGTGGAAAAACTTTTATATTACAGTTTTTTAATTATCCGTTAACGAGCACCGAGTAAAAATAAAATGTTTCTACTAAAATTAAAAAAATTACTTAACAGCATTTTTCTTCGCCAAAATTAGAAATGTTAAAAAATAGTGACCTTGTCAAAATTTGATTTGAAATGGACGTAAACCTTGCTTAATTTACCACAAAGAATAACAGCTTTAGGGATTTTTCGTTGCGTGTGTTATTAATTTCGGGTGTTGTAAGCAAATATTCGTTGGGTGTGGAAAGAACTGTGATAAATATGACAGTTAAAAATATGTCAGCCTTTTTAGCATTTGTGTGTTTAAGCTTAGCCAGGACACGCTTTTATTCCCTTGGTGTTATTTCTCTTTTAACGAAACTTAATCAAAACAATTTACCTTTTAACGAGATTGCTCCCTTACAGAGTTTTAACGAATTCTAAATAACCGATTGAGCTAACAAACGTTCTAAATGTGTTTAGCACATAGTGCGGACACAAACCAATCAAGCTTTTAATAAGCTGAACTTGCAACAGTTACCGGTTAACATAACATGCAAAAAGTTATTCTGTTAGCCGGGGCCTATAATAAATTCAAATTCAAAGCAAAAATAATAATCTTTGCTTAGGCAGACCTTGACTGATTTCGTATAAAGCAATTTGTAGTGCACAGCAAAATCGACAATGTATTTAATAATCCAAAGAATTTTTTGGAATCTGAACTCAAAATTTTCATTTTTGCTTTGCCTATTTGTCGTGGAGTCATTGATTATTTTTAAAAACGTATTCTTCATTTATGGCTAATACATTCTGAAAGGACGATTTCAATACTCTAAAAAAATTTCCATTTTATGGGGTTGGCAGCATAATTGGTACGTCTTTTTCTTGGATGAAGGGAGTGGTAAATAAGTTGAGGTGGTCTTCAATTTCAGCTTTAAAATTGCGCTAAAAAGGTTTCTAATTTTTAGTGTCGATAAAAAGGGCGTGGCAGACCAGTTTTTGTTAAGCTGTTTAATTAACGCTTATCATTTCGATATAAATGCGTCTATATCAGTGGAAAAAAATGCATTTCGGCTTTATATTTTGTTATGATAATTTAAAAGTTTATTGGACTCTGGTGAAATAAAAACGCAACTTTGCACTTTGCACCATAAAATTTATTTTGTCGCATTTGACCATATTTTTTGTTTGTTTTCCATTGTTTTTTTATTTTACACGTTTTGCCATACACACATTATACTTAAACTAAATTATTTTTACGCCATTATCATATCTTTTGTATTCCATTTAATTATTTTGATGCTCCGTTCTGAAAATTTATCGGGGCAATTTATAGTTTACATACAATGCTGCAGTCGTTAGTTTTATGCTTTAATGCTAGTCAAAAAAAAAAATATTTTATGTTTTTTTTTTTTTATATCTATAAATATTTATTTAGATAGGCATATAACATCTAATAAAAATTGTTGTAATTTTGTGTGTGTGTGTTCTGTTTTTTTTTATTTATTTTTTTTATACTTTAAGTATGCGTTGCACATTTACAAAAAAATTGCTTTACAAAAACTGTATAGTATTTATCCGTAGGCTTATCTAGTAGACAATTACGAGTACAATACTTGTAAAATTAATTATTGTAGTAAAATCGCTAAATTTTTACAAGTTAACAGCTCAATTTGAGGCCGTTTGCTTGTTGTGGTTAGTTTTGCTTATATTTACACAATTTCACTAAGATTCAAATATTCCAAATAACAAAAAATATAGTTATATATATATATGTATTTCAACTCAATGTTCGAAGCCAGGCTTTAATTTCAGTTGAAGTTAAACTTTTTTGAAATTACATTAGCTATATTAGAGTAGAATGCCCAACAAAGTATATATATAAAAACCCAGCTCTGATTCTGTATAACAATTATCATAGTTCTATATTATTTCTGTTATCATAGTGGTCAAAAAAAAAAAAAACAACACAAAAACCCATCAAAATACCTGCAGAAGAGCTGTGCAAGTTTTGCAGTTTATGTACAATAAAAAAAGGAATAAAAAGAAATAATTAAATATTGCATGAAATAACGAGTATATTTCACATCGTTGCACAATTGTTCAACCCAGCTAGGATAAAGTCGTGCTACAAATAACAAAGACATATGCTTTAATTGATGTTTAATAGTACAACATATATTTCTAAATATATGTAAAAGTGTTCAGCAAAAGGTGTAAAAAGCGTAATCAATTTTATTTCATAATTGCCCCTATGGCTAGTCCAGTGTACGTTTTTATACCGTTTGTTCTTTTCAACAAAATCAACTGAGAATAATGGCGAAAGAAAATAGCAAAATAAAAATAATGAACCAGCATATTACATATATATATATATATATATATATATATATATATTTTGTTTCATTTTAATTTTTTTTCATCTTATTTTAAGCCAAAATAAAATACCTATATATATATACAGTTAGCACGTAGCGTGTTATTCTTGCCAAATACTTTCGACCATTTTCATATTTTAAATGAGTCTTGCGGTTTTCGCTTGTCGGTCGCCTGACACACAGTATGAAAATGTATTTAATGCCGGCATTTACAATATGTCCAACTGTCTCGCCTTTGAGCCAAGTCGCATTTTGGGGCCCCCGCTCTTGAACCTGACTTTGAGTTTCGCTTGTGACTTACAGTTTGTAATCAGCCCGGCTAATCTTGTTAATGATTTGTGCTTCCAATTGCAAAGCTGCATGACCAGCGCATCATGCAAATTGTAATGGTTGTGGCTGTTGCCCCGACCCAGCTCCCCTCTCCTCCCCTCTCCTGCCCAACCCACTGGTTATTATGCTCTGCTCCCAATAATTGTCCGTCTCGTTGTTGCTCGTTCAGTTCAATCCATCAGATGGCTTGACACTTTTGGCTTAGTGCCGTATGGCCACGCCCACATCCGCCTCTCCGCCACTCGCTGCGTCAGTTACCCAGATCTATTCAAAAATTCAAGTATTTAACTTTTTTTTTTTGTGAGAGAGAATAATAAATGAACCCAACAAAAAAAATCAACATAATGAAAATTGTAATTTATCAAGTTGCATTGAAAATAATTATAAATGCTTGTACTTGTTCACTGACTCGAAATTTGCTTTGAAAATGTTTCTCAAAACTGCTTTTAATAATTTTGAGATACATTTACGAATCATTTAATTCAATAAAACTTAACCCATAACTGTATTTGTGAAATTTATAAGAGCTTTATATGTTAATATTTTACATATTTAATTTTCTGCTTATTGCAATTTTTAATTTAATATCTCTAAAGGTATTATCAAACATTAAAATTTATAAAGAAAAGTTAATGGAATTTAATTTTATTGCAATTTCAGAAGTAGTTGATCAACTTTCACGGAAGTAAAAATCATGATATTTTGAAATGCTGGCACAGGTCAGATGGAAAACTTTTGTCGCTGACTTGGTGACTCTGCTAATTGCGAGCTGACAGTTTTCCGAATTTCGATAGCCACAGCGAAAAACGGGGAAAAGAGAGCTTCATTTGATGTCCTTTTGAATTCAATGTGAAAGATAAGTTTTGGCCAAATAATGAATTCAGAATGCAATCAGATAATCAAATTGAAATATGTGAGTCTGGCCATTTAGTTTCCTTGGGTCAGCAGGGGGGCGAAAAAACCCATTTAATTAAATGATTAAAACATTTCAAGAGCAGGCGAGAAGAAAGAGAGAAAGAGAGGGAGGGAGAGAGGGAGAGACGAATGCACAGAAAATCACTTAAAAACTATTTTCACGCAAATTGCTTCAGTGGCATTTGCCGGCCAAAAAGTTGACGGCGAGAGGGGAATGGGGCGGGGGGAGGGGGGTGGGGAAGGGCAGGTAGCTGGTTGCACGTGCACGTGATGGATGGGATGAACTACGTCTGACCCACTCCCAGAATTCAGGAGCAGCGTTGCGACGGCAACACCGTCACGTTCGTCATGCATGTAAATGAAGAACTTCCTGAAAGCCGCAAGTAAAACAACTGCAAAGTGAGGGCTTGAGGGTAGCGGGTAGCGGGTCGAGGGGCAACGGGGTAAACGGGTGGTGGCTGGTGGGTAGATGGTAGTGGTAGTGGTAGTGGTAGTGGGTTGTGGGCTGTAGGTAGGGTGGCAAAACGCACCAGACAATGTCCAGTTCGTGGTTAACGTTCTTCTGTTCATACGAATGCCATGGTTGTTGTTGTTGTTGTTGTTGTTGTCCGGGCACATGTTGTTCATTCGCCACGTTGTCCAGCGTCTGCTTAGTGTCTGCACGTACAGCTGGACATTGGTCTGGCCAGCATATAAATGTGCGTGTCTGTGTGTGTGTGTCTGTGTTGCCTCGCATTGTTTTCAGCTATCTGACTGGCTAAGCTCGCAGCTGCAGCGCGAACAGCAAATGGGCAGAACGCGTAACTTGCGAGGCAGTGTTTAAGGCAACAGCAACAGCAACAGCAACAACAACAACACAAGAAGAAGATGAAGAAGATGGTGGCTTTAAGCAAAAATGAACATTACCTGGCTTTAAAGCCAAAAATGCATCTGAATGCGACATTGTGCACCGGCCGGAAAAGTGGCGTTTGCAATTCGTTTGCCTGATTGTGCCACGCCGTGTTCATGTTCGTATTTGTATCCGTCTCCGTCTCCGTCTCCGTCTCCGTGTCCGTGTCCGTGTCCATGTTCGTGTCGTGTCAACGGCGCCGTTGCGGCTGCGGTTAATATGCCAGCCGTTGTCCAGTTGTCCTCGCTGTTCACTTTTACTGCTGCTGTTGTTGTTGTTGTTGTCGTTGTTGTTGTTGCTGCTGATTGGCGGGCAATCCTTAAATGTCAATGGGACGTCATGATAATCACGTCTGGCGCCGAATTCCGTATGTCGATGAACACTTTGGATTCCTCGTTCTTTTGCTGCTTGCCGCCTCCGCCTCCGCCTCCGCCCGCCTTGCCCGGCAACACCGTTTGGCCCTGCAACTGGGCGTGGCCCTTCTGCAACGGCATGTGCGCCAGACGCGGTTGCTGCTGCATCTGCATCTGCTGCTGCTGATGTTGATGTGAATGATGCGCTCGCTGCTGTTGTTGTTGCTGCTGCTGCTGCTGCTGCTGGTGCTGATGATGATGGTGGCAGATCTCCTGCGGCTTTACCGCTGAGGCGACTATCACGCCATAATGCGACCGCTGTCCGCTGCCGCTGCCGACGCCGACGCCGCTGTGCCGCTCCTCCAGCTCGAGCGACTCGTGCGGCGATGGCGCGTGCTGCAGATGCATTTGGCTGCGACGCGCCAGTGTGCCCAGCATCTGTGCGGGCGGCGGCGGTGTCGCCGCTGGCAACGACGGCGATACGGCCACCAGGCCCGGCGCCGTTCCCTGCTCGTAACCGAATGTGGAGAAGAAGCGCGCCGGCGGCGGCGGCGGCATCACAGCGCTCCCGCCGCCCATCGATGATGAGCTGGACTTTTGTCTCATTAGCGTGGCAACGGCGCTGGGACTGTTCGCAAACAGCGACTCCCTGTGGGGCGAAGGTGAGCAAAGAGATGTGAGCAATTTCAATATTTGTCTTTCATGCTCGTAAACCCCACAGAATTCAAACCCCACACCCCACACAACCCCACACACCCCGCACACCCAACACCCCGCCCAATCTGGCCCGGGCTCTGGTCCCATCATCGGGCACATGGTCTATTTCATGTGACTGCGACTGTGATTTTAACTGTGACTTATTCTGCTCCTGTTCATGTTAACATTACAGCTAATGTTACTGCTAATGTAACAAATACTGCTGCTGTTACTGCGCCTGTTACTGTTAACAGTGAATGGTTCGATGCTAACAGCAGCGGTGTTTTTTAGCTTAACTCGATAATCCCGATTTAACAAACTATATATTCATTATTTATTGTTTGTTATTAATATTAACTATTGTAGCTCGATAATATTTAATTTTCGTTGTATCGACGCATCAATGATTATTAACACAATTTGTAAATTCGATGTTTATTTCGCATTAAAATCACTATTATAAATAATTTAAATATTTTTGTTGCCTTTGTTTTGACTGGGTGTTTGTTAATGCAACACTGAATATTAATACTAATGCTGATGTTAATCTAACTGTGTCCGGTTTTCCCCTTTTTTTTATCATTATATTCTTGCTGAAGATCAAAGTGCGTCAATTACATAATGAATTTTTTTTAACAAAGCTGTAAAGCTTCGACTGTTATTGCAAATGTAAACTAGCTGTTTCTGTTAATGCTAATGTAGATTTAAAACTATGTAAGGCTGCTGTTACTTTGTTAGTTGCTGTTAATTGAGCTTTGACTGTTAATGTTATTGTAAAAGTAACATTTCAAAAACTAAAGCGTCTGTTTCTTAACTGTGAATCTCATAATGTAACAGCTACTACCATAAATAATTAATGTTGGTAGTCTTAAAAGATATATGGTAATAAGCATTTTATGTGGTAACCCATGAATTGAGATATGTCTAAATTTTATTTATACATTCATTTCATTCATTTAAACAATTTGTTGCTCATGGTGCTAACATGGCTTAGAATAGGGCTCATCTCTGTTGTGCGTGCTTGCGTCATGTTTGTGATTATAAGGAAACCTTGTCGCACCCCCTTCCCCCCATTCGTCCCCTGATCTTTCGCATATGGGATATCTGACTCAGCTGTGTACCGATGCCCCAATCAGGCCCAATGAAGACGCATGCAAATACAAATATTTGCATCGATTTGTGTTGTACAAGCATCAGGCATCAGGCATCAGGCGCTGTGTTCCTGGGTCTTGTACTCCATGATGTTTCACCCATGCCCCGTTCTCTTATCCCCCCCTGTTATGCGGCTCTTCTTTTCATCATGGAAACATTGCCATTGTTTTAGCTGTTTGCTCATCGTTGACTTTGAAATTTGTGCGATGCACATATGCTGATGATTATTATGGCCAGAACAGAACAGAACAGAACAAGAGCAGAGCAGGCCAGACCAGAGCACAGACCATATATATATATTCTAGAGATCCCTTATACGTTTACCTCGTTTGACAGCCCATATCACAGGCATTAACCGGTGCGGTCGCAATCGTCGCCTTTGTCATCATCATGTCATGGGTGGCCGTTGTTGTCGATGAGGACTCGCCGTCGTCGCCATCGATGCCGCCACAGAGACTCGTTTGGGTCATGTCTGGATTTCTGCGTAATATGCTGTGCTCCTTCTCCTTGAAATCAGCCTTGCTCGACTGCGTCGAAATGGGCACAGCCTCACGGTAATAACGATTCGAGACATCATCGAGAATTTGCAGCGAGGTCTGCGAATGCTTTTGCCTGCAAAAGAAAAATAGCCATCAATCAATAACGATCAGCGATTAAACTCAAATCAAATAACAAATAGGCTTAGATTGAATTTATGAGAGAGAGAGAGAGAGACTTATTTGAATTCAAAATGCAATTATTCATTTATATTTTATAGTCATGAACTGAAATTGTTCTTAAAGAACAACTTTAATTTGAATTTCTTTCTCATAAAGAACAAATTGTATTAAAGCATTCAAAATTTACCTGCACTAATAAAATATAATTACTATAATTTAAACAAATAATCGTGTACTGAATATAACGATGACTATTTAATTGATTGAAAAATTCAATTCACAATTTGTATTTCATTATTCTCACAATTGCTTTTTTTTGCATATACGCACATCAAATTTATTTAAATGCAATGCAGCTACCGCATTATTGACGGCTATAATGCATTTTAATGAATTTGCGCGGTAAAGGGAGAATATGTTTGGGGTCCATTGAGGGGGGGGGGGGGGGGTTTGAAATACTTACCTTGATATTTTCTCGCGAGAGCGCGCCTTGGAATTGCGACCCATCTCGTCAAGTTTGCTTTCTTTGGACTCGCGAATGTGCTCCTGCAATGACCAAGAAATGGCAGAGAAATGGCCACAGAAACCAAAAAATGTGCATGAGAGAGAGACGACAGCGATAACGATATATATATATATATATATATATGTATATGCATACCCAATATATAAGTATAATAAATATAATAATATTTTTAATTAATTTCGCGGGCTCTACGGCTTATGAAATGGTCGTTTATGGGCACGGGGAGTGTGAGCGAGGGGAGCGCGGGTAGCCTGCAAGTTGAGATTTAAAAATGTTCCAAGGCGGGAAATGGGGAAAGGGGTAAAAAGGGTGTCTGCATGCAGGGTGGGTAAAATCTCATCGCATGTATCGCATTTTGTGTGCATCGTGGCGTATGCGTGATATTGTATACGCCGGCATCGACCGTCCGCGGGATTACAGAGCTGCAATTAGACGCTCGCCTCTCGATTCCTGATGCCCGCCTGCCCTCTCCTCGTGTCACCCCAGTCGAAGTCATTAATACGGCGAGAAGTCAAGCAGCACTTGAGGTTGCATAAAAGGAAGCGTAAATACGCAAATACTACATAATAATGAATGCGCCAAGAAAGGACAGAACACTGGATAGGACAGGACACGAAAGGACAGGACAGGACAGGACAGGACAAAACATAACTGGATTGGGTGGCAACGGAAGGGGATCAGGCAGGCCGCAGGCAACTAGCACATTGCAGGTCAGTGGAGGTCGCGCCCGCTGCTCGCAGTTGACCCGACTGAAGCAGAAGTCTCGTTTAGGAGTCCTTGCCAAGATTGCTGCATTGTGGTCGCTATTTGACTGCACCTCGAACTGCATTCATAATAAAATACGCAAGCCAAACATTTGATCCTTTTTTTCCATTTTCTTTCTGTTTATTATACAATATTCCATTTCCATTTTATTTCCATCATTTTAAGCTGCTTGCAGTTTGAACAACTACAACTACAATTATAACAAAACAATTTAAAAACATTTTTTTTTATATATTTATAAAAAATCTAAGAAGAGAGCTTCAGTTGGCATAGAGTATGTCTGTCTTTTCATTCTGTATGAACACTGCAGCCAATTTAATATCTATTACAATGCACTTAAACCGTTTTTCGTTTGCATTTGGGGTAATTATTTGTATTATTTATGTCAGGTTTTATATACCCTTGTCAGTGAAATTGAAATAAAACTAAGCCTTAGATACAGCTTATAGATGTAGTTTTTCACTATATCATATAGCTGCTCCAGGAACAACAACAAAAGATGCATTATGCTAATACATTAGACTCGGGTTTTAGGTAAACTTAAACTTCAGAAGCCCGAAATAAGTTAAGTTCTATTTGCATTTTATTGGCAGCTTTTATATTGGCTTTGCTATTTTTGCCCTGTTTACAAGGGAGAAAATAGTGTACTATATTTGCTTTTGTGCAATGTTCGTCCTGCTGTCCGTCATTCTTTCGCATCGGATTTAATGTTTTAGAAGACTGATTTTCCACCCTTTTTCACGCACTGTAAACAGAGTACGGCGCAGTCGAGATCGCATTTAACTGCAATATTCTTAGTTATTTTTTAATATCTACGGCTACTTCTATTAAATAAATATCCCTTAGAGCTTATTGCTTCCATTGATCAATTTAAGAGCGGAAGCACTTTACAAATTTATCTTCAACAACATTTCGGTTTGGATAAGTTTTATGCATATTTCAATATAGCAAGTGTCAACACATTTTATTAACTGTGTGTGTGTGTGCATTGTGTGTAAGTTTTTTTTTGTTCTACAATAATAATAATAATTGCAAGCCATTCACTTTAGGATTTGAATTATGGAAATATTCAAAACAACTTGCAACTAAAATGTTTATTGTGTTAAAATGCATTTCATTGGATTTATGTGTGTGTTTTTATTTGATAGATTTGATTATTAGCCTTAATGAAGTTCACAATGTCTGACAAATTTCAAGGGCTCGCAGTTTCTTAGCCAAATGCTGATTCAGCTTTGAATCAACAAACAAAAATCACAAAAGGTAAGCAAAAATGTATAGTGCACTACTTTTTAAAAATTTAAAATTTTCGAATTTTTATAGTAGCTTGAAATCAATTACATTCAATTTAAAACCACCAATACAAGCATAAAAGAAAGTGAAGAAATTTCAATAATATTTGAAAAAATTCTTTCGAACGTTGAGGTCGTATTTTTGCTGACTAGAATCAAACGGGAGAGATTTGGAGCGAGTGTTGGGGGGGGGAGGTGACGGGGGCTTTTCACAAAGAATAAACGGCAAGTTTAAATGGGGCCACGAATGACAATGCTGTGAATGTGAACGAATGAGAACGAGACCGACTGGCAGCAACCTCTGCCACGTGTTTCGGGATAGACAGCGACGGGGTGGACGGGGGACCGAATGTCAATGTCAGTGGCCAATGTGGTCAAATGATTGCGTGTGTGTGTTGTGTGTGTGTGTTTAAGTGTCGGATTGATTGTGCAACAGTTTTGAATTTTTAATGATGGGTGCAGCCACCAGGCCAGATCCCTTCAGTAGCGATGTCCTCATATGATTTTATTAAAGAAGCTCAATCCCTTTTTGGCCTTTGATTTTGATTTTAACGCCGCCAACTGTTGCAGCTGGAGCTGCAGCTGCAGCTGGGCCGACGGCGGTGGCGGTGGTGGTGGTGGTGGCGGTGTTAGATGTGGCAGAATGGCATGCATTTCGGTGGATGTCGACGAGCACGCCGTGCCCGTGGGCGTGCTGCACTGCAGCGAACTGGTGTAGGAATTACTGGAGCTGGGCAGCTCCATGCGAGCACCCGCCAAGGGTATGCAGTGGCCAGCGACTAGCACGAATTCATCATCCTCTGGCACGGTGGCGCTGTCGCTGTCACAGCTAAATCCAATGCCATCATCGTATTCATCGTCCTCCTCCACATCCGCTTCCGCCTCCGCCTCCGCCTCCGCCTCCGCGCCACTCTCCATGTCCTCTTGTTCCTGTCCGTGATCTAGTTGCTGCTCGGCTTCCGGCTGTTGCTCATAGCGACAGGCACTGTCGTAAGCCAACGTCTGCACAGGGACAGAATTGCTGTCGCAATCGTAATCGTAATCGCAGTCGTAATCGCAATCATAGGCGCCTCCCAGCTGCACCTGCGCCACCTGCTGATGCGCCTCAAAGGCACCTCCCTGGAAACTGTTGCTACCGTCGCCGTTGCTGCTGTTGCTGTTGCTGCTACTTTGGTTGCTGTTGCTGTTTTTGCCGCGCTCCAAGTCTGCATCCGAGCTGTGCCGCTGAAGCTGTTCCAGCTCCTTGCACTGATCGTTTTCAAGATTGTACGCGAAATCGCACATTAAATCGTGTTGTAATCCCACGAAAACTGCGCTTTTTGGGGCCCCCAGGACAAAGGAATCGATGTGATAGACGCTATTGCGCAGCGCTGGCACATCCTGTGGATAGAACATATAGAAAAACAGAAGAACAGAGAGAGAGAGAGAGAAAAGAAAGAGAGACAGACAGTGTGTAGAGAAGATGGTGTGAGAGACATAGACAGATACAGAAAGTGACGATGTATCAGTGTAAAAGAGAGTTCAATATATGAAGAGAGAGAGAGAGTGATATACATACATATATATATATATATCTATATATATATGCAAACATATACTGACAACACAATCGCTAACCAAAAGAGACACAAGAGAGAGAGAGAGAGAGAGAGAGAGAGAGAGAGAGAGAAATAGTTGTGTCAGTCTATGGCTAAATGTGCGTGTGTGCGACAGACAAGTTCAGACAGTGTACAATGAACAAAAATGAGTAAGAGACAGCGAGAGAGAAATAGAGACAGAGATAGGTTTTCAGAAAGTTGTGGCAGGGCTAAAAGTGCACAATAGAGTGGTTCATGCGTGCCAGCTCTACAAGCAGCGTCTACAACAGAAGCACATTGATGACAGTTATTATGAGGATGTCGCCACAAACTACCAAAAACCAAATTAGGAAAGCCCACAACAACTCGCTCCGACCACAAATCCAAAAGCAAAAACCAAAAAAAAAATACTCCACCCAAAAAGCCAGAAAACCAAAAACCACAATTGGACAAGTTGATAACTGGACAGCATAATCATAAGCGAAAATTTAATATTCTTGTGAAATGGTTTTCATTTATAAATATATAATAAATAAATCGTGGGTGCTTTTAAGTGAAGCGAACCTAATTTGTTAGCCCATATGAAATACGAAATTTTGCAATCCTTGCCTCTTGTTATTGCCAATTTCATTATTTGGAAATAAAGACAATAAAATTATGAAAAATTTGGAGAAACATATGTACATTCAAAATTAAAATTGTTAAGCCAATTATGCAGCACAATAATATAATAGTTCAATAAAAGAATACAAAATGATAAGAAATGCAATAAGCATAACTCTCTATTGTATATATAGTAAACTACTATAAAAACATGTACATAAATCGCACATTGTACATTGTCACTATGCATCTTTTGGATGCATCTATTGATTGGCTGCGGCTTTGGCAGCAACTTGCATGTCCTTTGTCTTTGCTGGGCAGACAGACAGACAGCTGGCAGTGATAAATTGATAGCAATGCCAAGGTGATCTCGTTAGCAGTTGGCTTTAAGGAGTCCCCTGTGTCTTATCAAAATTTCAATTAAAAGCACTTGATTTTTGTGTAAATAAAATAGAAGCAAACAATTTTCTAGGGGCTGGCAATGTGGATATATGAATGTAAACACAAATTGGCTTCAGTATGGAACAAAATAAAAAGTCATGTAGGAAAACCATAAATTATTTGAAAAAAAATAAAAAACGAATATATAAAACAAATAAATTGAGTCGCTTTAATGTCAGAAATAAAATTCTTGTGATTTGCATGACAAAAAGGCATTAAAATTGTGTGGAAATTTGGAAGTTTTGCCAGCATTTTTCTAAGAAATTTGCAACAATTTGCCAGCATGTAACAACTTTTCTCAATACACAAATACCCGCTTGATGTATGGAGACTGCGGCATGTTTCTCAGATGTGTTCTCCCCCAGTTCAAATTGTTCACTTCAATTTATATAATATTTGTGAGATTCATGTAATTAATGGCCAACATTGGAATTGAGCTGCAGATGTAGTCTGCAATGCACACACACACACACACACTCCAACACTTACAGGTCCTCACACAGAAACTCTCCAACTCTATTGCACAATAAGAGAGACAGTCGTGATACATTGAGCCCTGGGCTCATGCGATGATGAACGTTGTTGCCTTGTCTACTCCTTGTTGGCCATTTTATCTAGTTTATTTTTTAGTTGACACGAGCTGTTCTTAGATTTAAATTGCACGTACCATTTACCAGTCAATCTAATTATATTCTTTAAACTTGTCCGTTCCCTTACTTAAATACGAGAGTTACGCTCAGATAAAATTTCATGTAACACATTTTCACCTAATGTTTACACTTGATAATGAAGTTTTCTTTTCCGAGAAATAATTAACTTTATTACCCCCGACAACTAGGCACATCGCTCAGCATAAAGTAGAATAAATAGAATTATACTCTATAGTGTGTGCCACAACGAATAAAGAGTTTCTAGTTGAAATAAATTATATAAAATTTTAAAATCAAAATTTTTATCTTTTTTATTAATAAGCCAAAAATAGTTTTCAAGAAAATTGTGTAGCCACTAATGTCAAATATGTTAAAATTTGATCAAAAGAATAATTTTGTATTCACCAGAAATACTTTTATTACATGTTTTCTGTAACATGATGCCAATTAGTGTCATTTGGTTAAGTCCTGAGTACTTCCAAAGTACTTACGTCAGTTGCACTCATGCTGCTTACAAAGGCTTATTACAATGATACCATGTAGCTATTCAAATAGGTAAAATAGGGTGTTCAACAAATAAAATGTACAACAAACGAAAAATAAATAAATAAATGTTGATATGCAGAAATTGTTGATGACCCAGAAATAATAATCAAATAAACATAATCATGATTGAAATTATTTTTGAATTTATTCCATACGAAAATCAAACTCCTTCTTATATATACATAATGCATAGGCTACAGGGTAGCTTACATTTGAGCACCTGGGCCCTTATTTATGTTTTTTGTTGCTTGGCAATTTTTTTTGTTTTTTTTTGTTTGGGTCTGTTGCACCTGCAACTTAATGACAGAGTTGGTGAACTGGTAAGATAGAACGGACTTATAAGCATACTTATTTAAAGCAAGTACAGTTTTTATTTCCGAGTTTTCTGCTGTGTGGTGGGAGGGAGGGAGGGGTAAGTAAAAACTGTGTGCAACTAGACGCACAGACTGTTGAAATGTGCTCGCACACTTTTGTGTTCATTTGGAAATCAAATTCAGTAAAATTTAATTGTCAGTTCGGTTTCGATTTGTCTGCGCTGCGAGTTTGCCAAGCTCAATTCCAATTATTGGCACTGCCTGCCGTACCGTTAATTTAGCTGCTATGTAAATGTTTGGGTGCCTAATTCATATACATGAAGGCACACACTCACTCACACATGGTCGCACACACACACACACACACGCACACACTGCGTATGTGTGCTTATCCAGTTTTAATTTATTTCTTATTACATTTTTAATTGGCCACAAAATTGTTGCGTAAAAATCATAAATATATATCCCACATCTCTGGTGACTTTCGATGCTCAACATATGCATTAGATATTTGTATATTTGGCAAATTCGATATTTGAATGGAACTACAGAATTTTCGGCTCCATTCTTGTTCCCGCTAATTCCCCGGCCGTGTTCTGCTGTGTTGCCATGCTCGGAGGCAAATATTTCACAAATTTCCAATATATTTAATGATTTCCATTCATTTTTGTGCTTTTTTTTTTGCGGAATTTTATGGGCATGTAAAAGTTTGGGCTTAACGCTTCGCTAAGATTGCTTTGCATTGAAAAGTTTGGCATTTGTTTAATTAGAATTTTGCACAGGTGTAGGGACTTGGGTGAAGTGGGATTAGCTCAGAGGATGATATGTTCTTTGAGCTATGTAAAAAATTGACTTGGCTTCAACTTTCAAATGAAGCTAATCACAAGTCAATTGTATGAGTGAGAGCAAGAGTGCGTGAGACAGAAATTAAAAGAGCTGGAGTAACTTAAAATCTGCATGCATCCATCCCTGGGGCACGTGGCATGTGGCACGAGCATTCTTGCAACTTAAATGCTCAATTGTTGGCCAATTGAGCTCCATTCAAAATACATCCCCTGTAAGTGGCAACTATTTTGCCATACAATAATCGAGCAATTTTCTTTCATACGATTTAATTTGTTTTTATTATACAAAAGCAAAAACTTAAGACATAACAAAGAATACAAAATTTACGACAAGTGTGCATATGAATACTTGTGAATATTTGAGTGCACGTTTGCATATAACAAGAAAAATGTAAACAAGTAGAGTGTGTTCTATCATGAATATATGACCAACAATATACATATACATTCTACCGTTATGATAAGTAGTCAACCGACTTTCATAGAACTTTTAAATAAAATATTAAAATGTTTTCGTTTTTTTTTTTTGTTTTTTTATAACCCGTCCAAAGAGAATATATGAAAATGTAGTGCTGAAGAATCATTTACGATATCGATGACTGATTGACAAATTGACTGACTGTATGCTTGATTGACAGATTGATGGGCGGGTTATTGAATGTCAATAGTGGGGCGTGGCTGGCACACGCTGCCAGCAAAAGGACCACCCAAGAGTTAAGTTAAAGTGCAGCATTTCAACTCGCATTAAGCCAAAGCTTTTCACTTTTCGCTTTTCACTTTGCTCATCTTATAAAACGTCGCCGAGTGGCATCCGCCACTGAGAGAAATTGAGTGGGAGTGGTAAAGGGGGGGATAAGGTGTGGGGGCATGGGTCAGAGCAGACAGAAATACAGCTGCTGCTGCTGCTGCCGATCCCGCTCCCGCTCCCGCATTCCGTGTATTATTTTATGGCCGTGGCTGTTTCTTTGCGAATTGCATTTCAGCTTGATTTATTTCGTTTCATTTTATTTTGCCCCATTGCAGCGAGCAGCGGGGAAATTGATGCGAGCAAAGAAATACGGTTAGCTACATAAGTTGGTTATTACTTGCTGCTTAAGCCAATGCCCATGTCCACACACACATACACACACACACACACACAGAGACACACACACACACACACACAGAGACACACACACACACTTAACCACGCCCATACTCGCATATCGGCGCCAACGCCTCATCACTTTGGCCCATTGGAATCTCTGTGCGAGTTCAGTTTCAAATAAAATATTGCACTACCAAATGCAGGCACGGGCCCGGTTTAGCTTGGCCAGCGAGTGCGTAAGATAAACCAAGCTAAGGCACAAGTGGAAGAACAAGACAAAGAAGAAGAAGAAGCATTTGAACGGATACCGATACCGAGACAGAGACCGAAACTGAGACCCATTCCCAGGCTGGCTTTCACTCCCAGCACGGATGAGCGGCAACTGCTCGGAAATGGCAGTTTTTCCATTACGCCGTTCCCGTCAAATGTCCGCCCAATCCGCTAGTCAGTATTACTTAATTTATATGAAATATGAAATACTCGCTACTTCGCTACATGAAGCAATAACAGACGCAGGGGGATTTGAATCTCCCATCAAATTAAGGCTAAAATGCATTTGTCAGATGGCGTCCTGACAACAAAATTGCTAAAATAATAAAACTATCAGACATCCCTTTGTACACACTTGTCTCTGTCTGCTAAGTGTCTGCGTGCATGTGTGTGTGTGTGTGTGTGTGTGTGTACGTAAACATATGTGCTTCGCGCTGCTCGTAAGCTGTTTGTCTTCAAGGCGGCCGCCGAGACACGAAGTGAAACAAGTGGCAGCGCCACAAAATGTCCTCTGGCCACGCCTCCAGACGTTTGAGTCGTCTGTTGCCTAGCATCCTTGCTATCGTTGCGGCGCATCAGCAGCAGCAACAAACCGTTGCAAACAGGCAACACTGAAATATCGCTCAAGGAAAAGTGTGTGTGTGCGTGCCTGTGTGTGTGTGTGTGTGTGTGTGTGTATTTGGGCAAATATGCATTGCGGCTTTTACCAAATCGGATGCAGTTATGGCCAGCGCACATGTTCAAGGCGATGCCACCAAAAAGAGGTGCATTTAATGCTAAATTTAATCTTAACCTGGCATTCCACGCAAGTTGCAAGCTGCAAGCTGCATGTGGCAAGTGCGAGTCCGTTATGAGCCGTGCCACAAATGAGAAACGACATTTGACGCCGTTTCTTATTGTGCTTCAGTAATGCGTAACCGTTTATATAAATCGCAAGAAGAGCGTTTTAAGTTAACACGACTCACGTTGTGAACCAGTTTGTGAGTAGTTCCGGCCATGAAATATGATTTTCAGACTTGTAGTCCGTCCAGCAAAACGAAATGTGTGCTTAAGTGGAGCACAACCGTTTTGTAAGCAATACAAATACAAATTTGTATTTAATACAAAATGTAGTTGTAACAAATAATGAACTTACTATAATTTATTTATTTAATTTAAAAGAATTTTTATAAGCGTCATTTGGAATGCCACCTTTTTGTAAAAAATGCTTGCTTAAATAACAAATAATGAACTATCAATCATTTTATATATTTATCTACTTTCTATCACAATTGAGTTGTAAAAACGTAAGAGACATAAACTATATGATGAATAAAAATAGAAAACTATTAACGAGTGTTTGTGGCCGTGCCAATTCGGGTGTTAAGCCCATAGACACACAGAGTCTGGTAAGCATTTGAGGCCAGTTCCAAATGGGTTCCATTTGACAGTTGCCAGTTGGCTTGGAGCGACTCTCGTTGCCACAAAAAAAAAGGAGAAAGAAGAAAAACACTGCGTAGTGTGCAGCGAGCGTGCAGATACTTTTATCTGAAAGTACATGCTAAAATCTAAGTGGTAACAGAATTTTGGGCAAGAAAAAGTAAAAGAAAACAAGAAATTGCACAATGTCTAAGGACATAAAAAGAACGGGCAAAAGAACGAGCGGCATGCCACAAGCAAACGAGGCGGCGGTCAGACGGACAGAGGGTCACAGGACGCAGGAGACATGCCGCATGCAACAAACGACCTCAACTTGAAACTGTGAAACTGTGGAATATGAAAATATGCACATATAATAAAATATGTATATGTGTGCTGTCTCTACAAATATTTAACCCTTTATCTTTTCGCTGTTTATAGCCTTTTGCTGAATTTTGTTTTGTTTTCTCCACTTTGTGCTATTGCCTCGTTCTGGCCGTCATTTCGTGGCATAACGGAATACTAAAGTGGCCATCGATGGCGTTGCCGCAAAGCAATTTCCTTGTGGGATGCCGCCACATACATATTTGCCACCCCTCCCCTACCCACTCGACCCCCTTGTCGCTTAGCCCCTCTCAGAAAGCCTGAAGCTTATTCGTCGAGCATCGATCGAATGATTTCATCAAATCCGCTGACGTTGAATTGATTTGATTTGATGTGCGCTTTGTGCAAATTTATTTGATGCAGTTTCATAAATGCGACCGTCCATAAAAAAAGTGCGAGCGTTTTTTATTTTTTATTTTTTACTTTGCCGACCCTGTGAACACCCCCCGCCACCGATGCGTTTGCCATTTTCATTTACATTCTTTGATGGCATCATTTTTCACGTTCCACAAAACTGTTTGCCTAGCTTGCCGGTTAAGAGGGCGTGGCTGTAGGAGTGGGGGGGGGGGGGCTCACCTGGCGCTCGAGGGCCACCTCCGAAATGGTGAGTTAAGCAGAGCCTCGATGCTATCCTCCTCCCACGCGCCTTGTCCCAAACTGCACACACTTTAACCTCAGCCAAGCACTCGAGGCGATAATCAGATTGCCATGCTGTCACTCCCCCAACTCCCTAAACCAACAACGCCCCCTTCGTGTGGATGCACGTTCGAGTGTCAGCGTGCACGAGCGTCTGCGTGTGTGGGTGTCTGTATGTGTGTGTGTGTTAATTGAACTGTTCAACGTGCATAGTCAGCGGTTGTTTTACAATTCGGCTGCATATATCAGCCTTTAAGAGAGTTGCTGGCATCAATAACCGGCAATCCAACAAGCCAGCAATCCAACAGGCCAGCAATCCAACAAGCCAACCATCTGGCTCCGCTTGCTGTTTATGGCCCCGTCATATCTGAGCATTAAGTATACGACGGTCCAAGTTTTGAGCGCCAGCTTCAAATTAATGCGATTATTTAATCATATATAATTCAGTGCACCGCGATGGCGACTGATGCGGAAACTTTCGCACAAATTGTTGATTGCCATTTAATTGTGTACATGGATGTGGGCGTGCCACTGTGCACAGTGTGTGTGACTCAATTTGGTTGGAAAAAAGTTTAAATTGATAAACATCACACGGCGCACTTTGTGCTTGGACTATTATTATTATACTTGTGCTTTACCATTGATCAACTGATTTTTCTTTCGCTTGATTAGGGCAATTTTTGTGTGGCAAATATTTAACAAATATTATATTTATTTTATTTTTTTAGCTGCCACAAAAAAAGTCTTTGAATTTATGCTCTTCATTGACAAATAACTTTAATAAATTCAATGATTTAAAATAACACTTTCTTTTTAATTTTTTTGTTAATTATTATCATATTTAAATGTAACATACACCCGAACCTATTTATTTTATCTATATATTTCCGATAAAACAGATAATTGATTTCTGTTTGTTTGTTTGAGATTAAATATTGTTAATTGCTCAAAAGGCATTCTTTCACCCAAGATTGAATCGAACTGCAGGCAATTTAATGTAACTGAACTGAACTTGGTTAATTACCTTAATCGATGAAATTGTTGAATTTATCTTCCTCTCTTATCATACACTCACAGGTTCTGTTGAAGCATAGGAATGTTTTTAAGCTCTTCTGGTCATATGCATCAAATGAACTTTATGGTTTAAATAAAGTTATGACATTTTGGTGCTTTAATACTTAATTTCATTTTCTCGATAATTATCAAATTTCTTTGACTTAAAAATATGAATAGATTGTTTGCATAAAAATCGATAAGCAGAGTGGCATTTAGGAATGCAGGGTATATGAAACTCGCGTTTGTTGTGCTGGCAATTAACAATTGAAATAGGTTCAAGTGCAGCAGTTGAAGGCTGCGGTTCAGGTTGCGGCGCTGATGTCGCATTGTTAAAGCTGCCGGATGTTTGGTGTGGGCGTGGTTAACGAGGCAGCACATTAGTAAAACAATAATAGGTTGCGTGATAGGAATCTTGTCGCCTTGTCTCCTGCCAGGACAACGTCGAAGCAAATGCCTTTTTATGTAGCCGACAGGAATTTAATAGACCCGGCAACGCGTCGTCCTTGATTTCGACTTCGAGTTACATGCCTGAGCGTGGGGTGGCTGACGCCTGCTGCCTGCTGGCAGCCAGACATCTCGAAATGTAAAAAAGGACTTTAACTTAAAAAACGAACACACTTACAAATATATATATATATATATATATGTAGAAATTTGCCAAACTTGGGCAATTTAAATAATATTTGTTGGCTTGAATTGGCCAAAAGGTGTTCGGCATCGGGTTTCATTGCTGTCTTAACTGTTTCTACCCAGTTGCGTTGCTGGCCAAAAGCAAATAGAAAACAAAAAAATACACAAACCCAAGCAGATGGGGGAAAAAGGCTAAGTTGTGGGTTGCCTGCTTAATCAAGCGGTCTGCCGCCATCTGCGCAGCTAGTTGCGCGCTCCATAAATATATTTGGCCACTGCCACGCCCTTGCATCACACCCACACACACACACTTAATTAACTTGCTGTGGAGCAGATGCAGTATATTTTTGGCCATGTCCACAGTGATATTCAATTTAAGCTCCGGCTCTGTTTTTGTCTCTGGTTCTGTTCTTGTTTCTCATCGATGTCAGTCGTCAATATTGCAAAAGTCAAAGTTAAACTGACACTCTCTGTCTCTCACACTCTTTATCTTTCGTTCTCTGTATATATGTACATATTTATATAGTTGTCCTCCCGTTCTCTGGCAGCTCGCTTAATGCGTCGCTTTTTGAGCTGGCTCAGCAAGTTATACCCCAGGGAACCTCTGGGCGGCTGACGTTGCCAACGCGTTGACAATAAAATGGTTTCCCAGCTTGTTGAGTGCCAAGAGTCAAGCAACCGGACCAACCAGGCAGCCAGGCTAGCAGGCTAACAGGCAGGCAGTCTGGGACATCAGGCACCCAGGACGGCATCAGGCGAGGGGTATTGGTATCGACAGCTAATGAAATGTTGCCCCAGATAGCAAACACACATCTGCAGTGGGCAGCTGGCTCCCCAGATAGCCTCAAGGCAAAATCCACACTGAGTCGGGACAATTCTCCCCACTGTTGCTGTTTTCCTTATGCTAAGTGCCATAAATAGTAATTACAATCTCCATCTTTGACAATAAAGATCTGATTCTGAGTCAAGGTCAAGCAGTCGGTCAACTGGCGTATACGTAATATTGATTGTACACCATAAACTTGGTATTCGGCCACATTTCGCCAGTCAGTTACATGTCAAATGTTAATCTGCAAGTATTTGTTAGGGGTCATTTGGACACAACAAATGTACGCAATGAGGAATCAGTTCTATGATGAATTATATTAATTTTAATTGTAATCTTACCACAAACAAAAATATGACAATTAATTCTTCATCATTTTCAGAATTTATTTTTATGATCATAACTATAATTATTAATAATCTTATTTGTTACGGATACTCTGTTGTTGACTGAATAACTGAGTCACTTTTGAACCTTCTTAATAACAAGCTTACCGAGAAACAAGTAAAATTGCTCTAGTCGGGGCCTCCCGACTAGGAGATACCCTGAACCCAGAATTTAACACATACACATACTCTCGGCACTTAATGAGTATTGATGTGGTTGAAAATTAAAAAAAAATATATATAATTGCCAATTACCAATGAAAATTTAAATTTACATCGGGCGGTCTTCGAACCTGGGACCCACTGCTTCAGATGCACAACTTCCATCGACTGGACCACACTCCCATATATATTCGCTTATGATATAACATATCTTAACCATCTTTAACAAAATTTTCAAGTCATAGCGAACAAAAGCCTGATTTTTCTAATTAAAAATTATAAGTATTAATAATAATTATTAATAATTAAAAAAAGAAAATATAAATTTCACACTATCTCACGCGGCGTTCGAACCCGGGTCTTCAGCTGCACAACTCCTAACAGCTGCGCCACTGCTTCGATTTATATTTATACCCTTTTTTACCCATTTTCAATGGGTTCAGGGTATAAAAAGACCAATATCATCAAAATCGGTTGAGTTTTGGCAAAGTTACGACTAGGGGAAGTTGAGACCTGTCCTTATATGGGAACACTATGGTATATATTCGAAAATTTTTTAC
>SCDY01000372.1:0-65705 GCA_004143825.1 Drosophila micromelanica
TATACCCACTTATTTGTTGTAAATGCATTGCTTTCATGTTTTTTCACTGCCTGAAGTTTGATTTGCTCGCTGCATACAAACTTTATTGATTCACTGTAGCTTTTCTAATTATATGACAACTGAAATATGTATACCTTTTCAACACTTGAACACAGTGGTCAATTTAAAGCAAACGTATCGATAATTATCGAAAAAGCTGCAGAAGCTTATTGAACACTGTTGGTGCTCCATATGGGTTGAGCCCGTTTTCATACTTTGGTAAGAAATAAACAAAATTCAGGTTTAAGTATCGCAGTATGTTTTCGCGCTTAAAGTGAATTTCTTATGAATTGCGCAACACATTCAATATCGATAAGTGCTAAGTATGTATATCGACAACAAAGTTCCGATATTTTTATTAAATTTCAGTGCAATCCACATATATCGAATTTAATATTATATCGTTTTTTTAAACCTATATTTCGACTCTGAGAAATTATAATTACAAAAGAAAACAGGTACACTTTTTCCTGATATGTTTAATAAAACTCAGACTGCCATTGGATTGATAAGGTACAAGTTTTGGTATATTTTGGACATTCGCTGACATAGTTCAAGCTTCATTCGATTGATGGCAAATAAATCGCCGTTGACGGTCGCATCTCGGTTTAAGTGCTTGTCGGCAAATGCTGGCATTGTTCAACACCGGCTAATCAAATCAACGCGGCACGTGCTGCTGCATAAGAGAGATTGTGATGTCATAATAACAATTTCCATGGTCCTCGTGTCGATGTCGACGCTTTCGAAAGTGAAAATCCGATGCAGCTTAGTTGTGGCAACAGCGAAAAAAAAGCAAATGAAGCCACAACGAGGCACGTTTAACGTCAGGGCACATGCACCACACACAGCTTCGATTTACATTTGCATTTTCCGTCTCAGTTTTGCGGCTCTAGCCGAAGTTGCCATGCGCTACCGGCTAAAAAACAATAAAAAAAAAATAAATAAAAAAACGCAAGCTGACTCAGCTGAAATAAAAAACATGTAAATTCAATAAATAAACAGGCAATTGTTTCTTTAAGTTGCCGGCAATAAATTTGATATGTAGCGCATTGCATTTGGTATGCACAAGGCCAAATGCCCGACCGTGGGTAGCGCATCGAAGATTCCGACCAACTATTTAACGCCTCTGGCCAAATGTGCATCGTCGTGGGCGTCTTTAACTCTGTAGCTTTGTGGCTCAGTGTCTGCATCGAGAGCTCTGCCTTGCGTTCAATGATAAGAGCCAGACACAGAAGACACAGGCCTCCAACTGACAGCTGATACACCGACTTGAGAATGCTCTACCACACTAGTTATTTAAATGTTTCCACTGCTGTGTTTGTATAAGTTACAGTATTTGTAATATCAACTCCCAAATCTAATTGAATGAAAGTTGCAAAAAAATATACATATTTTTTTTATTAAATAAAATTTTTAAGCAGTGCTGCCAATTTGCTGCAAAGAAGTTTCCAACTATTATAAAAATGAAACGTGTTGTGGGCTTTATTTAAAATGGAAAATACAGTTTTAATCCCAACTTCTCAAACAGTGCTGCCAAATTATTTAAAAATTTAATTTATGTTATGTTGGTAAAATCAAGCTATTAAATACAAGTGTAAATAATTATATGACATTTGTTATGCATTGCAAATTTGGGGGCCATGCTAGTTGGGAAAGTAACAGCTACTTATCGCTAGTTCGAGAATTTATTCCTCAAATTATTAGCCAGTGCTGCCAGCTAATTAAGGAAAAGTAGCCAAAAATATGAATCTATGTTAATTTGTATACCATTGTAAAAAATCGAATTTTATCGTTAGAATAAATTTATAATATAACTTATTAGCTGGTGCTGCCAACTCGTTGAACTATATTTTAACAAACAGAAAAAAATACTAATTTTAAAACAGGAACAATATGTACATATGCTAATCATATATACTATAATATTGCTAATCCTCACTGCTTTCCAAATGCAAATCGGCAAATTGTGCTTGAGCCACGCCCACATGGGGCGCTAATTGACAGACGTCAGCAGCTTGTGATGATGCCCTTGTTTGGGGTTAGGGTACGAAACGGTGAAACAATAAACACCAAATAAAGCACTTTGAATGCAGTTTGTGGAGATATCCATATAAAAAAAAATAAATAAAACACAAAAAATAAATAAATAATAAGCGACACGAGTTCGAGAGAGGGAAATATTGAAATTGTTTAAATATTAAATTATTACAAAAATGTGCATAAATGAATATGGAATGATGTAAATGGAATTGGAATTGGAAGTGGAAATGGAAATGGAAATGCATGACACGTCGCGCGACTTTTGTCGTTGTTGCATTTTTGTTGCCGCTCGTCGTGCCAAGCAGCGCCTTCAAATCGAATCCGATTGACTTGGTTCGCATCCCATCGCATCGGATTGCATTAATTAAATGACATAACCTACAACAAAAAAAAATAGACACAAAAACAACACTGAAAATTGCGGAGGCGTCAAATAACGGCAACAAGTGCGACAGTGTTGAAAAACACCATGAGCTGCAGGGCTATAAAGTGCCGTGAGTTGTTTTAAATTGCTGCCAAATTAGTAAGCTTCAGATTTAAATGGATGTGTATTGATAGAATAGCTCTATATGGCATAAATGCAGCATTTATCTCAGAGTGAATTTCGCGTTTTTTTTTTCAAACTTTAATTAGACACAACCTTACACAAAAAAATCTAATCAAAATTGCATATTTAATAAATCTGAACCGAATAATTCTTAAATGCGCTTCGCTGCATTTGCTTAATAAGATATTGAGAGAGAAAAATATAGTATTTTTAATAGAATTTAAATTGTAGACAACTTTTAGAAACTGAAATTGACATTTTCAATGAAAATAGGCCGTAAAGCATTTCTTAAGTTTACTGATTTTTGTTTTTATATGCTTGACTATAATTTCTGAAAGTCTGATAGGATTTTTGCAGCAACAATCATTTAACTGTTTACGTATAATTCGCAATTAGTACTAGCTAACTAATCATGATATGAATAAAACTTAGTATAAAGTAAATTAAATCAAGCGCATTTCTTGTTTTCGTGTGAATTGCGCCAAACAATTCTGTGATAATTGAATGATTAGAGGATCAACATTCTAAGTAGAAGAGTCAATTTTCTCTTAATTATATTTAATTAACTAGTAAATTTATTGTCTACTTATGATAAACAACTAGCTCGTGTTTTTTGTCATGAATTCCCGGGCGATCCACTTTTTATCCATTCAAATAATTCATGTAGAACAATATTCTAAATTTAATAAACACTTATTGTCTACTTATAATTCGCAACAAGTTTTGGTCAGCTATGTATGTATTGTATGTACTATGTATGCTAGGACAATATCCAATCAAACAATTGTTTGTTTACAATTAGTTATACGAGTTATAGCTTGCTAATCATGTCATGAATACCCAAAAAAAAAAAAAATCGCATGCAGTATCTGTGTCAGGCCCGCCCATTCACAAATCGTACAAATGACTGGTGAGTGACGAGTGCTGGCAATATGTGAGTGTTGGTGAATGTGTGGTGAATGCTTGTGTGAGTGTTTCATTTACTTATTTGATTTTGTTTTTGTGAGTGCGTGTCAATTAATTATGCATAACATTGCGGCGCCATCATTCGGATGATGCAGCTCCTGTGCCCTGAACTCTTTCTTGTTGTTGTTGTTGTTGTTGTTGTTGTTGTTGGTGTCGCGTATACCCTGCTTTGACAGGGGCGGCAGGTGGGGTAGCTGGCGGTCTGCACTGTGCCGTCAGCCTAAAAATGCCGCGCTAAATTCTTGTGACTGTTAAAAATAAACTTTTTCTAGATTTTTGTCGCGCTTTTAAATAAGCCAAAAATATATATATGTATATGTAATTTTTGTTTTTGTCGACTTTCACTTGCAATGCGTCTCGACGCAATGCGATTGTTGTTGTTGTTGTCGCTTTTGTGTCTAATTTATTGTTGTTGCGCTCTTTAATTTGTTTTCAGCACGCAAATTATGTGCGGCAAGCGGCTGAGGACTATTTGGCCCGGCGACAGGCGCGCAACAAATCAATGACACGCTCGATGACTTCCGGATTGGCCGGCCCGATACTCGCCCTCGGCAATATCCATTATCTGCCAGCGGCCAAAAGCGGCACCTTCTTTGCCCGCGACAATGTCTCCAACTTTATAACCTGGTGCAGGTGAGTCTCCAACATAATTGAGTAATATTTAAGTTAAGATTAATGATTGAAAACTACATATCGATCAGTCGATCGATCGCTGCAATACAAAATTCAGAAAAGAGCCTTACAACAATTAGTTAGTACAGTAGCAAAAAAGCTTTCATATAGTTTCTGTAAATCTATCATCAATTTTATATGATCAATAATTGATCGCAAACAACTGCAATAGAGATTCATTATATATTCTATAATAATAAATTGCAAACAAATAACAGAAGAATTCTATATATTTCCATACTGTTTCCACACTCTCTCTGTCCTTCCACTCTCTCTCTCTCTCTCTCATTCCTCTCTGTCATTTTCTTCTCTCTTTTACTCAGCGATTTTTTTCTTCCAATTTTAACTCAATTAACGAAATTTAGTGTAACGTAGATCGGAGATGTTAAGGAGATCGACTGCTGATCACATGCTTTATAACTTAAGTTAGACCTAAAGATATCTGATCTTTGCGCACTCTAAAAAGAAAAAACACTGTAGATTTATTCGCAACAAAGAGATATTTGAATACTGATCAGCGAACACAGATCGTTGATTACTGATTGACAGTTAAACGCTTGTGAGCTGACGCGATTTGTCATTTATTTATTTGCAGAAAGAGCCTTAAAATCATCGAGTGCCTATTGTTCGAAACGGACGATCTGATCATGCGCAAGAATGAGAAGCATGTGATCCTCTGTCTGCTGGAGGTGGCCAGACGTGGCGCCAAGTTCGGTAAGTGCCAACTGATCACTGATATCGATCGATAGCTATATGCTATATTATTTATCGATAGGCATGCTAGCGCCGATGTTGGTGCAAATGGAGCGACAAATCGATCGCGAAATTGCGGCCGATAACAAGGCCAACGGCGTCGGCTGTGGCACACAGACGAGCAACGGCTGCTCGGAGAGCGGCACACAAACGGAGGCGCCACCGATCGGCTCCGAGTGTGTGGCCATCGAAACGGATCTGTACGATAGCGATACAGAGAACGAGGATGAGAACGATAAGGATCCGATGCTAATGTACGGACCACAGCCACAGATCATCACCAACGATCTGAAGAGTCTCGATGAGATGGTAAGTGCAAACCCCAATCTGAGTCGAGTTGAAGCCTCGGTTTGTGGCCCTAATTGTGACTACTGATGATCTTGTTTTCCTGCAGTTTTCTATACGATTTTACTTGACGCTTTTCACGGGCGTGTGTGTGTGTGTGTTTGTGTGTGGGTTTCAGTGGGGCTGTGTTTTCTCTTTTATTTTCCTTTTTTTTTGCTTTGCCGCATTGGACCTCACGATTTTTTGTTATTGTTGTCGTTTGTTGCTGTTGGTTTCATAGCCACTTTTCTCATGTCCATTTTTAGCCACGGCTAAGTTTCCAGTTACAAACTTGGGCAAAACAAATCAAAAGCAACAACAACAACAACAAACTGAAGAAGCAGAATACGAAAACAATAAACCAAAAACTAAAATAAAAACAATGCGAGTTGTCAAAACAAATGCAATGGATAATTGCTGCGACAATTTCTTACCTTATAACAAATATGCTAACTAAAAAAAAGAAACAGTTTAAATTAGTTCGGTTGACGGTTCGAGCCTTCATCGAGCTTAATCACAATCTTGCCAATTTTTAATACAAAATATTTAGTTTATTATTTTTGGGGAAACAAGGTTTAAGGTTTATTTTTATTTCTTGTAAATTTTCATAATAAAAAAAAACAAAAGAAAAATCGATCAGTTATTGAATTTTCGTATGAGTACATTTTTCTATACATTAGCTCATTTGTATATGTTTATGCAATTTTGTTCAATTGTTTTTCGATAATTGTTTGATTTATCGATATTTTATCGTTATCGCTGGTCAATATTTAAATCGATGCATTTGTCATGGTCTCGTTTAACATATTATTAATTAATTTGACAAGATGTTCGAGGCGTTTCATTTGCCAGTCGTTTCTTTCGCTTCGTCTCATTTCGTTTCGATTCAATTCGTTTCGGTTCGATTTTGGCCAGCGGCGCCAGATGTGCCAACAACAATTACAACAATCGCCAATTGCCAATGGTAATTGCAAGTGTGACTGCCAGCAATGCGACGACAGCAACATGCGGCAGCAACAACAACAGCTGACAGCGTACAGGGTATTTCAAAAGGAGCCAAACTCAAAATCGGCAAATCGGAAAACTAATGAAAAGCCATGCAAACATTTCCTCACGCCGCCAGCAACATTGACATCAATGACGGCACAAACAATGCAAACCTCTCCTCTCCTCTCCTCTCCTCTCCTCTCCTCTCCTCTCCTCTCCTCTTCTCCCCTCCCATTCCCTCCCTCCTCCCTTGTGGATTGTATGTTCGACAGCTGCTGGATGGATGGATAAATCGTTGCGCATTTATTGGACGCAACATGGACATGAACGTGCCACCAGCGCCACATGCTGCCAAAACATTGTCAGGCAACAGCAGCAACAGCAACAACAACAACAACAACAGCGGCAACAACAACAACAAAGTGGCCCGGCGGGCGGACATGCTCAATGGATCGTTGGCCTGGCCCGGTCTTGGCCTGGCTCTTTTGGCTGCGCGATCACTCAGTCAGCCAATCAATTTGTTTGCAGCAGCAGCAACATGCAGCAGCCAAATCAGCAAATAGCCTCAACAACTTGTCGAAAATCAAATGATGTGCCACCACGGCAGCAGCAACTGTTGCAGCAGCAGCAACAGTAACAGCAACATCGACGGCAGCAACTGCAACAAACCAGCCACGAATCATTTGTCGCTGCCGTTTGGCACGTCCGCGTCGTCAACATTGTTGTTGTTGTTGTTGCTGTTGCTGTTGTGCTTGCAATTTATGGCCTGGCCAGGATCACAGCGCCAGCTAATCTTGCATGCGTCACAGTCACGCTGTGCCCAAACTGCTGTTCCAGCTTCAGCTCCAGCTCCAGCTCCAGCTCCAGCTCCAGCTCCTTCTCCACCTCCACCTTCTCCTCCGGCTCCTCCTTATTGTCTGCTCGTTGTCGCTGGCAAATCTCTGCGACTGGCAGATCATTTTGCTGGCTTATCGCCATGTTAGATTTATTGTGATGTCGTCTTACCACAAGCTACGCCTAGACTAGACCCATGAGCCACGCATACCAGCTGTGCTGGCATAGTTCCCACTTGGCTACACTGTACGAAAACGCTTTTGTTTTAGCCCTCAAATTGAATCACTGATTTTTTTTACAAATCTAATAAATTTTATTTTAAATGTGTGTATATATTTTCTCATCGCAACCTTCAATGTCAACCTAAACTTCAATCAAAGGGTCAAATTGCTTTCTCATCCATTTTTTTCTCTATCTCAATAAAGTAGTTTTAGTTAAAATGTAATTAATTTTTTTTTTAATTTAATACATTTTTCTTAGGCATTCAAAATTGCATTGCGAATTATAAAATAAAAATATTTCTCAGTCTTAATTAAAAATAATAAAAAATTCATTTTCATTTCTTAGCAAAAAAAAAAAAAAAAAAAAAACAAGAGAGGTTGCATATTGTTTCACAAGTATATTTTTTTTATTAATTGTTAATTTTAATATACTGTTTTTTTTGTTTCGCGTAATTATTTTTATAACTGCTATTTTTTATGTATTTTTTTATTGTTTTAACTTTTGTGATAAACAACAGCTCAATTATTAATTTCAATTTTTGTGAGCGCTAAACAGTTTTAAAAGCAAATCAATCATTTAATATATATTATGTATTATAGTTATTATTATTTATTTCATATTATTTCATTTATTTTTATTCATTACCAATTTCTTGCTGTGCAACAAAATGTTGTCTTTGACAGCCCTCCAGCAGGCAACTAACTAGCGAAGTTCAAAGGTGCAAATGCGTTTTGTCCGTCGCAGCTAGCTGTATTTTTTTTTATTGTACTTTTTTTTGTTTTTGGCCAACTTTGGCTTTGGGCCCAGTCAAAGGCAGCGGCACAGTAGCCAAGCACTGCGACTCCCTACAGACGCGAAACCAAACGGATCGGATCGAATCGAAACAAAACGAAACGAAACGAGGCAGTTGCTCTGGGGCCTGGGTTGTCTGTCTGTCTATCTGTCTGTGGCCGGGTCTTGAGCCTCCGAGTGGCCTGGCCTGGCCTGATCCAAGTCGCTGTCGTTGTCGTTGTCGTTTGGCTGTTCCGCTCATTTGTTTGATCATTTGTTCGGACAATGGCAGCGCGTGAATTTATGCAGTGAAAAGCGAATTGCGAATAGTCTTTGGCTTCTCTTGATCTTATGCAATGGCCTGAGGGGTCAGCCTGTATCCCCCCCCCCCCCTATCCCCTTTTATGCCTCCCTTTTACATATATGTATGTACATGCAGCGTTTGACACAGAAAAAAAAATGTTTATTTCTATTTGCAGGTCAGAGATTTGGTGGAGAAATGCACGTGCCCCTCACAGTTTCCCATGGTGCGCGTCTCCGAGGGCAAATATCGCATTGGCGACACCAAAGTCCTCATCTTTGTCCGGGTGAGTTAAATTGCAAATTGCTTCAATTCCATCCAAAATAGCAATCAAAATATGTGGCAGCTTATTTTTTAGTCAAGTTAATTTGAGTCTCAACATTTTATTTAAATTTCAATTTTATTAAAATTTCATCTAAACTCAACTAAAAGATGAGTTAGAATTAAAAACTTGGACACCAAAGAATTTAAAATAATTCTTAAATATCAAGCTAAAAAGATAACAACTAGACAACTCTTATTCGGAATATGGTTGAAGCACACAATTTTCAACCGAATTCCCCCAATAAAATTGTTTATCCATGAGATTTGATCGCAAAGTTTCATAGTACCGAGAATTGCAATTAATTTAGATACAACTAATTTTTATATTCAAAAAACTTATTATGTAAAGATAGATTTCGAAAAAAAATGCTATAAACCAAAATAGTATTTTTCTTTTAAGCAATTGTTTAGCAAGTCTGAATAATTAATTTATTATAAATCATAAAGCTTTAACAAATTTACAATTTAAAAAAAATTTAATTGCAAAAAGCAACCTGACGATTGTCATTAAAAAAATAATAATTAAATATAAGAGAAATAAATAAATACAAAATTATATAATTTTCATTGAAAAAAGTAAAGTTTTGTTTAAGCATTTATTTGCTGTTTTTAATGTCTATTAAATGCAAAGAAGTTAAATTTATTGAATGTACAAAGAATATTGCCACATGCGGATTTTTATTGATACTTATATTTTAGCCAGTGTTGAGCAGTTTATTAAAATACTTAAATTTATAAATTCAAAAATTAAAATTAAGTTGAATAATGCTGAATTTTTTTTAGACAACATTTAACAATGATAAATTTAAATTAACGAATTTTGCCTACCATTAACTGAGTAACTAGTTTGTAGGTACCACGTGGGGTACCATCTGTGGCACCTTTTTCACCAGTTACCCACTCACATTACTAACTTTGTTATTTGTTTTCGCCTTCGAACAGATTCTGCGCTCGCATGTGATGGTGCGCGTGGGTGGCGGCTGGGATACCCTCTCCCATTATCTGGACAAGCATGATCCTTGCCGCTGTCGTGCCCAGCATCGCAGCTCGATCCAGGCGCGTCTGATGACCCGCAACACGAACAATTCCGGCAATGGCATTGAGCTGCACAAGGCGCATGTGATATACGAACGGTAAGTCAATCAACCTGTTGTGAGAAAAAAAAATGCTGTGGCTAATCACACTAGCCCAGACACCCCCCCTGCTCCTCCTACTCCTCTTAAACGAATGCTGCAATTCAAAACGCCGCCCATTAGGGGCCGTGCATTAAGTTGTTATCGCCCCGCTAATTGCATGCATAAAGCCGGATAATGATGGTGTCTCCAGGCCCGGCGAACCAACAAAATAGTCAGTTGGACACAGAATGATGCCAGCTGAGCTGAGTGCTCCATTAAGTCGGATGTTGTAAAGGGGCGGAGACTGGGGTAGCTGTTAATACTCGTCAAATACATACATTTATTTGTGAATGCACGCTCATTCACAAGCCAAGCCAAGCTCGTGCTATTAAGTAGCTAAAGCTCTTTTTTTGCTATACTCGACTGCTTTTCGCAAAATGAGTCCTTGAGAATCGCAAATGTTGCTAATTACCCAGTTACCGTTTGGCAATTAACTAACTATTAATTCTTCATAAATCGCTTTATTCACTTTTTGGCGAGTAGTTTCGTAAACTAGCATAAATTCTTTAATTTATTCCCACTCAAGCTAATAACGTAACGGGTTATTTAGAAAATCTGCCAAGGCGCAGCCAACTTAACATGCCCATTAAGCGGCTTAACAGCTGCAACATTTAGGCGCAGCCAACTTAACATGCTCATAAAACAGCTGTACAATTAAAATATCGTTAAATTGCATTTAAAGAACCATTGTTGAATATTTTTAAACTTCTTTTAAACATCGTTTAGACTTTTTTTAATGCCTAATATGTCTTACATCTAAACTTCGTATATATAAAATCATTATTTTTTACAACTTTTTCCACTATGCATATATAAGAAACAACTGTATTTGATAGCGTTGAATATGTCTTTTTTGATTCTATATTATAGACTTGTTAAATTTTATAATACCATTTTTAATTGACAATTATGATTTTCAGTTGAACAGCTTTGTTTTTGTTGCTTTTCCTTTAGTTTATTTCAGTAATATACAGATATAAACATATATACGCCTATCTTTATACTTTTCCGCTTATAAAACATTAATTTTAAATTTTCTATTGATTCACTTTGTTATCTTTAAGCTCTGTATGTAATCCACAACAACCGATAATTGTCGTGTGGTCATTTCTATAACTGATCAAAAGTGATATAACTCTTTTATGTCTTATATATAGTATTATTTCCGTATTATTTATTATTGACATTTGGTTGGTTGGTTATATCGATAAGAAATTAAAGATAGTAAACAAAAAGTACCCATCGATGGAGAATTTACCTTAAAGCACGTTCGAAAATAAACGCTATAAAATGTTTGTATTGGATAGAAATTACAAACAACATTTTTAAATCAGTTGTCTCATATCTAAAATTCATTTTAAATTCTTATAGGTGGTAAATTTATAAATTGTTTTCAGATTCGATCACCACTTTAAGTGTATTTTACTGTGCATTCTTATACCAATACCATTATATGCGACTAATTTTTCTAATTTCTAGATTAGATTACATGTTGTTTTATAAGGTGCATGGTAAATTTACCAGGAACTTGTATAATACATCTACTACAAACTTGTAAACTTGGTGTTATATGTGTGCTGTGTGATAGTTAGTTTTTTAGCGCTACATTTTAAAGTTCATGGTAAATTTACCAGGAGGCTCTTCAAACCAGTTTATTAGCAAAACAAGCTAATATCTTAACTACATTTTGTAAAAAAAAATGTAATCGCTTGAATAAATAATAAAATTTTAGCTCTATACATAACAAAAATAGATGTTTAATAGTTTGCTCTCAACCTTTTTGCTTTGCAGTTCACCCCCCGCAGCTCGGCGCATTATTTCCACGGTCGGAACTGGTTCCGGTTCTGGTTCTGGTTCGGCTTCTGGGCCCGTCTCGCCGGCCGCCACACCCAATGCCAGTGTGTCACCCAGTGCCGTCGGCGCCACCGTCTCCGTGAAGCATCGCAGTCGCAGCCCGACGCCGCAGCGCAAGTTCCTGAATCAGGCGAATGCGCTGGCAAATGCCGCCGCCGTCGCCGGCGGTCATGCGGAACAGCTGCCGGGCTCACCCGGCCTGGCCAGACGCTCCATGTCACCCAGCCAGCGTCGGCTGAACGATATGCGCAAAAAGGCGAGCAGCCAGGAGACACATAAATCCGTCGCCGTCTCCGCCAGCGACAGCTGCAACGATGAGCTGGCCAACGCGCAGGGCGGCGCCATCGGAGCAGGTGCCGTCGCCGTTGCCGTCGCACAGCCGGAGCAGAGCAGCAAGTTTGAGAACATCAGCGACAACGGCAGCGAGATTAGCGACGAGGGCTATCGCAGCCTGGGCGTCATTCAGTCCAATGCACAGAAGCGCGAGTCCCTGCACAGTCAGGCATCCATCGAGGACGCTGAAAACAATGGTGAGTGCCCGATTCCATAGTTAGAAGAAGAGGAAAAAGAGAGAGAGAGAGAGAGAGAGAGAGAGAGAGAGAGAGATATTAGATTATGCAAAGACTTCTGGGTTCTTAAATATAAATGGTGATGTCTGATGCGCCTGATCCCCCCAGCCATAACTTTCTAACGATTTAAAAAAGAATCGAAACAACAATATCGATTAGGAATGCACATCGATAACAAATATATCAATATTATATCGATGCTGACATACATGTGGAATGCAACACTCCATACTATTTTCGATAAATTTAACAGATGGATATCGAGCTTGATCGATAATATTTTTGATATGATATTCATTGTGATATTTTCCCCGAAAATAATATCGGAACTTTGTTATCGATATGCATCCCTGGCATCCATTTTAACATCAAACTATTGTTCGATATATCTATGTATTCGATCATTAAAAAATCGATATTTAGTTCGGATTAACCTCACTAAAGCTTTCCTCCTGCTTGCAGCGCGTCTCGATCAAACGTCCAGCGACTCGCAGATCTCACCCACAGATGAGCCGGAACAGGAACAGGAGCGGGAAACCGAAACGGAAACAGTAAATAAGCCACATCTGCTCGAGGAGCCGGAATATGCGCTCTGCGAGCTGGACGGGCCGCAGTCGCTGCCCGCCGTGCTGGCGCTGCCCAAGCAGACCAAGCTGGCCTACGATTGCCACGCCCAGTTCGAGCAATCCGGCGTTTACATAACCGACGATGAGATCACGGTGACAACGGTCAGCCCGGTTCAGGCCGGGACTACAGCCCCGTCGGTAGCTGCAACCGTGGCTGCGACTGGCACACCCGTTAGCAAGATACCCCGTTCGCCGATGGCGCAACGTCGCCGCCGCAGCAGCATGGACAACAGCACGTCCGGCGGCAGCCTCCAGGATCTGAGCACGCGCAGCACGGCGGCGCCGGCCTTCAATCGCAAGCAGCCCGTTTATCGCTCGGTGCGACGACCGCCGCAATCGCAATCGCAATCGCAACAGCAGCCGCAGCCGCAGCAGCAACGGGGCAGGAGCTCGCAGTTGCCGCTGGTGCGGGATGTGACCAACACGTGGAGCGGACGCGGCGTGGCGGCGGTCAAGAAACGGCCGACAATCAGTGCGGACACATTTGCGCCGCCGTCATCCACGACGCCATCGCCGACGCCGACGCCATCGCCATTTGAGCGCGGCACCAAGACGCGCTCCTCCCAGATCCTCTACGACAGCAACGGAAGAAGGGTGCGCGGCGGCGGCTGCACCAGCTCGCTGACCACGTCGCCCGTTAAGAATCACGCCTCCTCGCCGCTGGCGCAGCAGCTGCTCGAGGCGGCCAGCAGCGCCAAGAACGATGCCCAGATTCTGGAGAAGATGAAGACGCTGCTCTCGCGCTATGCCGCCGGCAACCAACAGAAGCAGCAACAACAGCAACAACAGCAGCAGCCGCGTCCAGGTAACTGCAATGGCAAAAAGACGCCCGTCTATGAGGATTTCACCACGGCGTGGGTGCACAGCAATGGCAATCTGGAGCGCTCCGAGAGCTGCTCGCCGCCAGCGAAGGCGCGCTCCAAGCGCAGCTCGGCGGCCTCATCCTGCGGCAGCAACAACTCCAGGGATGCGCCAACGGTTGCAGCGACAGCGGCAGCAGCTGTGGTGTCGCCACGACGAGAACGGGGCATGTCCAAGATACCGGCGCCGGTGCGCCATCATACGGAGCTTTATTAACGGCACGCGCGGACGCCCAGCGTCCGGCCAAAGTCGAGATCCAGGCCCAGGCCCAACGTTGAACTGCTTCCAAGTGTTTTCTGAATGTCGACAGTCGGGAGTTTTTAGACATTAAGCTTATGTTAGGGCCAAGCGGGAATTGTCCGTCTGTGTGGAATCGAACCGTATCCAATGTAATTGAAGCGAATGGAACCGTTCCAAAAGAACCTCAATACATATACATATACAATGGAATAGAAACGTAATCAATAATTAGCTGAAGACGATGATCACAAACAAAGAAACAAACGGTAACTGCCTCATTAGAACCCCAGTTCCAGCTGATCCATGCACCATGCACCGAGCACCAGATGCCAATCGCCAAAAACATCGCCATATAATCATTTCACGAAAGCAGCCTTTTTCTACTCGCCACTCGTTACTCGTTACTCGTCACATTTCTTGAAGCGAGTTCAACAAACAAATTAGAACTCAATGCTCCCACTCGCTATGCATACTATTTCACTCGTTACTTTTCACGAGCGAGTTAAATAACTGTTTTGAGTACATCTAATTCCCACTTGCTAGTTTCTTACTCGCTGCCATCACTCGTTACAGATTCCTTGATTGAAAATTCTGAACAACTTTTTTAGAGGGTAGCTGACACTCGCTACCCAACTGAATACTCCCACTCGTTACTTTTCTTCGAGCGAATGTACGGGCGTTAAATAACTATCCTGGAGTACATCTTATTAATTGATACTATCACTGAGTAAACTCAATATCTCACTCGCTGCTATCACTCGTCACTCGTCACTCGTTACTTTTCTTCGAGCGATTGTTCTGGACTGCATGCCATGCGATTGGTTGAGAACCAACCATTTACAATCCAAATTGAGACTTTCAACTACAATTTTAACGTTGCTTCAACAAACTACTCTTGCTCTTTTTTTCTGTATTTTTTTTATAGGGTATTCTACAACTAAGTAAAATTTTTTGGCAAAAAAAAAGGAAGGTTTTAAGGAACATAAATGCATTGCTCTCGTGATAGAAGTTAGAAGCAACAAACATAGAAAGCGCATAATTTTCTAGAAATTTTACGATTAGCGCACGCACACACACACACACACTATTACACACACACACGCACGCACACACACATTTGTATATAGGCTAAATTGGAATACAAGAAAGGAGAAGATATGCCTAAATATTTGGATATATGTATAGAACATAAAAGTATCGAATTAGGACTGATTGTTGTGCGTGTGCGTGTGTATGTGTGTATTTTGTGCGTGTGCGTGTTGAATTTTTTTCCAGCATAGTCTTAGAAAAAGGAAGATTTATTTTTATACGCAAGCATAAAAGCCATCAGTGTGAAGGAAAATAAAAATTAAATAAAATAAAAGGGAAAAGCTTTTAACAAAAACTCGATTTTACAAGACGATACGATATGATGTAAAGAAATATAGACAAAAGTACAGGCATCTATATATGCACATATACAAAAATATATATACGTATATATATCTAGATATTGTATTAGTTAGGATACATAAAGCCACCCAAAAAAAAGAGAGCGAAAAACAAAAACTAAAACGAATTTTTGGTGCTTTACTTAGAACTGGCGAGAAACCGAAGCTTTTTTAATTTTCCTATATATAAACCCCCCACTCAAATCTATAATCCGAACTATATCGACAGCGGTCACAAATTTTCGAATGTTACGTAATTCGCTTAATTAAGTAATTAATTACTGGGCGTGTACTTTATATGAGACATGCCACATATATCGAATTCCCCTAATAGTACTATACAAAAACTTATTAACTATATATATATATCTATATAGGTCCTGTGTGTAGGTCCTGCAAATTGTTTACAGTTATCATTTGATAAACAAGAATTAAAATTAGCATATTTTCTGCATAAAACGAGCAGAAGCTTACATATATTGATTGTACTTATATAAGTATATAAAGAATGTGTTTTTTTTTGTTTTTTTTTTCGCAAAGTTAAAGTATTTAGTACGTCGTACCTTTATAATGCAGTATATATGAATATAAGTACTATATACATATATATGTAAATCCTTTGTTTACGTTGAATACGTTGAAATCGGCCTTAATATTCAATCTGTTTGATGTTTATGATCTATATACATATATACATATATGATTTTGAGTCGTGTTGCTTTTTAGTTTACTTTTCTTTTTTTTTAAACGTAATCCAAATGTATTTGAAATGAAAGGCAGGCATATTTAAGCTTCATGTAAAACAAATGTATTCTCTACTATATCTGTGGACCTAAGCTCCTAACTATATATAAATATAAAAAAAAAACATATGTAGATCAAATCGAAACAATAACACGACAAAAATGACAATTTAATTGTTAACAACACACGCACATAAAAAAAAGTTAAAAATATATATTAAAAAGTATCTAACAGATACAGCTAATTTGCTGTGCATCTGTTGCTGTGTTGTCTTACTGGCAATTTATTCGTATTCTCAAATCAATTTTTTTTTTGTTTATATTTTTTGTGTGGAAATTGATATAATACAACATATAAAATGTATTTTAAATACAATTAATTATTATTAAATCACTTAAAAGCAAACTAACTATTAAAAATGGAATAGATTACAAGATATATGTATGTATGCAAACAACAACAACAATATTATTATTGATTTTAATCACAAGAATTTAATAAATAAAGTAAATACGAGTATAAACTATAACAAGTAAGAGCGTTGCAGTCGGGCGTAACCGACTGCGTTATACTCGTTCACGGTCTTAATTATTGCTGTTATTTTAGAAAAAAGTTTTTTGTAAATTTGTGAAAATTCTGCGATTCTATAGACATACGATTCGATTCGATTCTTTCCGTGAACGCACAACAAATGGTCGAGATATAGCCATTTTAAATGCATACCAATTGATTTCTTTTTTTGGGTCAGCACAAAAGTATGCACTACTAAAAATCCACGCGATAACAGTGCCCCATCTGTTAATTTACGGTTTTTGCTTTTTATTATAGCATGTAAAAGTATGCAACATACAATGTTTATGCAAGCTGTCGAAAATGCTGCTCCTACAAGTATGCAGTAAAATTATTCGACTGACAAATTCATGTCGAGGTGCTTCCCATTTCTGTTCGCCTGGTACTTTGGGCAGAATTTGCGTTGAAAATCTTGCAAGTCCGCGGCCGAGTTTCCTTGCTCGCAACGCAACTGAAATTTTACAAGTATCCGATTCTTAGATGACCCCATAATTTTTTACTGCCAATCGATAGAGTTGGTCCTTGCGATCCTAACGCACCAAGTCCTTTGAAAATCTGCAAGGATATGGCCGAGTTAGTGATATTTTTGTAAAAAGGACATTCTTTTTATTGCCATATCTCAGCCATATCCTTAAGGATCCTGGAATGATATACTTTTTTGAACTCACAGGAAGCAGGACTATCGATTGGCATTCAAGGATTTTCAAGATTCCACCAAAAATATTGGCCTACATTTTTATAAGGGGGTAAGTCGAAAAATTTGAAAAAAGTCGAAAAACCGGTCTTAACTTGGCCATTTAAAGGACTATCGTGATGTCCTTTGGCCAACACAAAGTACCTTTGCCGCCAATTCAGAATATGCTATAAAAAGGACGAAAATCCTTCCAGGAGCAAAGATAAAATGGCAATTTTTCAAACAAAAAACTAGCCATAACTCGGCCGTATCCTTGCAGATCCTGGCGAGTCCTGTGTCAAACAACTCGTATTGATCAGGGCTATCAACTGACCAAAGGACATCAAAATCGTCCTGCTATTTTCCGAGATATCAATGATTTTGTGTTTTTGGCCAATTTCCGTGCGTTCCGTGGGACAAAGTTTACAAGTACCCGATTCTTAGATGACCCCAAAATTTTTTGATGCCGATTGATAGAATGGGTCCTTGCGAACCTAACGCACCAAGTCCTTTGAACATACGCTAGGATATGGCCAGGAGAGATTTATTTTTCTTTGACTCTTGCCAAGTTTAAAATTAACGAACAAGTGAAATAGCAGCGACTTTTTGGTTGACCACCAATTCGATAAGGCGCGCTCTTGCCGCTGTTATCGATTGGCAGTTGCATCACTGAGCCACTGAATTGAATATGCGAAAAAATGAGCACGCTTCTTTGCTTACATTGATGCATTTAATTTGGCATGCAATTTCAAAGGAACAAAATAATCGCATCAATTATGAAATATATATTGTACTTCTGCTTCAACAGTTAACTAAATACTACTTATAAGTCACCAAGATTGCCCAGATTTCCGAGTCCCCCAGCCGCCGTATCTTGACCGAAGCGGGCCTTCTCCTGGCTCTCGGTCCATGCCTTGGCAATCATTTGCTTTGTTTTTGAATCGCCGCTGTTGTACATTGTCTTCATGATGTTGACCAATGCGCCCTCGGGATTCTCACTGTCCTTGGCCATTTCGTTGTCCTTCTTCTGCTTTAGCCGCTTCTGTATGGAGGTCAGGACATCCCAGTTTTGCCCCTCCTCTGCCTTCTTCAGGTATATCGCCACCATGTCGGTTTTCAGCTTGCGATAGCTCTTCTCAATATCGATGCCAAACAGCAGATTATTGACGGTGAGACCAAAGTCCTTGCCGTTGAGGTCGCGCACGTGCAACTGCATCGAGTGCTCCGTGTAATTGACGGTGACTGCCTCCTCGGAGCAGTTCTGTACGCCGGGCAGTGTGATGAACAGCTTCACAAATTTGTTGCTCTGATCCCAGCCGTAATCCGTCAATTCGTGCAGATAGCTGCAAAGCTTTTAAGTTACTAGAAGACGGTGGACGATGATCATATTGTATTTACCGTTTGGAATCAGCGCTGCTGTTTCCTGCCTGACGCTCGGCCGCCAGACGCGCCTTAATCTCCAGGTTGATTATCTCACGTTCCGCCTCGGCTTTCGCCTGAGTGAGCGCACCTTTGACGCGCCCGCTTTTTGCTTGCTCCAGCAAGGCGGTGCACTCGGCGACTTCGGCCTTCAGCTGAAATACGCGTTTGTGGCACGTGTTAGAAGCATATACGTAACTCGAATGCACAACGTGCACTCACCTGTTCCAGAGACATAGTTTCGAACCAAATAATAACTTCTCTGCTAAGTAATAACCGTAACCAACTCGTAGAAAATTCGAGCAAAAATGACGCCGGCTTATGGATGTGTCGTATGGATGTATCGTGACTTATCAACTTCAATCACGGACATCGATATGAGACGCAATATACTAAAATAAAATACTAAAAGAGTGTATATTGTAATGTTAATCACCTATCGATTGTCATTTAAAAAGTCAACTTATTTAGAGATGTGCGTAACTATCATAATTTTTACATACCGTTTATTTTGTTTTACTTTTTATTTAATTACCGTGCATTTTGACACATGATCTATATTAGCTAGCACCGCCACCTATGAAATTTGTTCTTAGAATAAAATACATAAATGTAAAAACCTTACTACTCATTTTCATTATAAAGATATCACAGAAATTGTTGTCTGTAAGAAAATTTATAAAAAGTGTACGATTTTCTATACTAACTTAAAAAATTTTCAAAATTGTGCCTTCCGCCAAATTAGTTCATGAAATTACTAAGCACTGAAACCACAGGATGGTTCATTCATATGAGAACTTGCAGTTCAATAGTCTAATAAAACTGAGATTGGTGATTGTTTTCTCCAAAAATTCAATTCAAATCCTTTTCAAGTGAATGATAATAATTTCGTCAAAAATGTATCTACACTATCTTTTAAATGAAATATATGTCTGATAAATATTTGTAGCATATTTTGTATGCTGGCATCAATATTGCTGCATATCCGTCGTAATATCTCACTTTATCTCCAAGTATCGATATTTTTGAGAATGGTAAGAACTAAATTTTTGAACCCTATATTTTGCGCATATTAAAAGCCTTAATTCAAAAATAAATGTATTAATATAATAAAGAATATAATTCATAAATATTTGGCCCTTATGTTTATTTGATTAAATGCCTAAAGAAATAAATGCTAAATAAAATTATGGTTCCAACTCCGGAACAAAGCGTAGATATCGACGATAGATGACCGATGCTAATTGGACGCACATCGCGCATTTTATATAACAATGCCCATTGCGTGGAACGATTGGAAAAGAGTTCCAAATGCCTCGTGTATCTTAGTGACACTTGCGCGGGCACACTTACACGATGGTCTTTTTAGGTGCAACTCTGATCCGCAACATTCACAAGTCGTCGGCACTTCGCGTTGCTGGGTCCGCCATTTTAACTAAAAAATCTATAACCCCAGCTCGAATTGACAGTAACGGAGGTCAGTTGCAATTTGGAATTCAGTTTGTTCGCGAATATTCGAAGGGATCGAAAATGAGTACTTTACCGAGAGTATTCTTCGATATGACCGCCGACAATGAGCCCGTCGGTAGGATAGTTATGGAGGTGAGTGTACTAATTTTGCCGGTTTTTTTTCTTTTGCATTTTTTTTAACGTTGGTTGTGAACTTCGACAGTAATGTAGTGTATGTAAATGCATTTACATATACATAGTATACACGTGTGTACCTGTCCATGCATATGTGTATATACTAAAAGCAAAGTTCACAGCTTACAAAAAAATTAAAAACCGAAAAACACGTGATTAACATACATTTGATTTTTCGGAATACCGTGTTTTTTTTATTCACATACTAAAACTAATTGTTATAAATGCATTTTTTTTTTACATACTTAAACTAATTATAATTAATGCATGTTTGATAATGTACATATGTATGCATTTTTCACATGTACATATCTTCTTTTCTATACTCGCTTTAAGTGGCAATTACCGTTTTGCCACCTAAGAGTTGTGTATGTACGCGTACACATATACATGCATGCATAAAAAAAGTGCATGTGTGTACTCACGTATGTACGCATACCAACAAATACGACAGTAAATTGGGTGTGTATGTGTTAAGATAAACTTTGCCGCTGATATTTTAAGCAAACATATTTTAATCTAAACTAATACTGAGTTAATTTTACCAAATATTTTTGAATATAAAAAGGCAAAAGATAATAAATGCCGGCATTTAAATGTGTGTATGTATACAGAAATCAATACACTGAAACATAACCTCAAATTCGTGCAATACATGCATGTGTGTGTGTGTGTGTGTGTGTTAAGAACTCAGTAAACCCGTTTGACTTTGACGGACGAACTCAAAAAAAGAAAGAAATAAATTCATTTGATGATGTAATGGTGGCTTACGTCAATTTAAATGTATAAATCTATAATTTAGATTTAGACAATGGACTGAAAGTGGTGTCAGACCCATGCGACAACGCGCGCTGCAATTAAGTTTTGCATGTGTGCATGTGCATGTCTGTGTGTGTGTGTGTACATGTGTGCTTTTGGTAATTTTCCGGTCATTGTACACACTATTTATATGCATGTACATATATAATTATTTGCTTTTATTTGTATTTAATTTAATCACTTGTGTGTGTGTTTTTTTTTTCACTCAATTTAGCTGCGCTCTGATGTTGTGCCCAAAACAGCTGAGAATTTCCGTGCTCTGTGCACCGGCGAGAAGGGATTCGGCTATAAGGGATCCATTTTCCATCGCGTCATTCCAAACTTCATGTGCCAGGGCGGCGATTTCACCAACCATAACGGCACTGGAGGCAAGTCCATCTATGGCAACAAGTTCCCCGATGAGAACTTCCGCCTGAAGCACACCGGACCCGGCATCCTCTCGATGGCCAACGCTGGCGCCAACACAAACGGCTCCCAGTTCTTCATTTGCACCGTGAAGACCGCTTGGCTGGACAACAAGCATGTTGTCTTCGGTGAAGTTGTTGAGGGCTTGGATGTTGTCAAGAAGATCGAATCGTATGGCTCGCAGTCGGGCAAGACCACAAAGAAGATTATTGTCGCCGATTCGGGCGCTCTTTAAGATGGATCGATCTGAATGAATTGTGTGTTAAGACGAAAAAACCCGTTCGCATTTTCTTCAACAAATTTTTTTTTTACCAATAACTGTAATAATATGAAATACAATACATATTTTCAATAGACACTTCCCTATGTTATCAAATTTATATTTATTATATAAATATTAAAATGGGCAACTTTCGGGTAACTTTCTCAGAGTGCTGAATGGAATCGCAAATATAGTCGTGTACCTCATGAGTATATAATTGTAAAAACAAAAAAAAAAAACTGCGACTCTGTAACTGAAACGATTCTAATGATTAAAATATAGAATGCGCCGGTAAATTTAAATGGTTGGTTCAAATGTTTCTCAGGCGCAAAACAAAGTGAAAAACGATAATGAATAGAAGTGAATGTCTATTATGTATACATAATACAGATGAAGGAAGTTAACTGATTCCGTGTGCATTTTGGCTATGAATAAGGATAATGTGAATAAGCGCCAAGTTGTTGTATTTTTCATGCATTTACATATATGACTATTACTAAAGCCCTATATGCCTTCTTCACAACAATACACCCAACTCAAAAACCACTATATACCCAACCTTAGTATCAATGTGATTAAACACGACTTGAAGAAACTCGCATTAGGCGTGGCTAACAAAAACTTTTAAAAAGAATTAGTCTAACAACATGTAATAGCAGCTAATTAACATGGATAACAAATCTTTTTGATCTTATTCCTACCAAAATCAAAATTTATAATTTCGTCTTAATAAACTGAAACTAGCAAAAAAACAATTATGTTTGAATTTGATTGAAATCGGATATTTTTCAAGGCACGAATGAGAATTTTCTAGCAGATGTGACTCTGGATTGCAAAATATTTTTCTTCAGCTAATAAATAAAATATTTTCTTTTGAATGCAAGCAATGTTACGCACTAAGGTTCGAACCTTAATTTGGAAAACCAGTTTCACAAATCTACCAGTGGATAATTTTCTGTATTCGCATTTAAAATAATAATAAATAATAAAAATTATATATATTTTTTCTTTTTAAAACTTGTTTAGATTACATTTGTTTACTACTCACGTTTCGTGCCCAGCTTTAGTTTTCTACAAGAAGTGAAATGGAATATTATAAATAATGTCAATAAATTTGATGATATAAATTTACAATAGTTTTGTAGAAGAAAATATGAAAATATTACCATTTAGTGGTTTCAGCATATTCATAATAATGAAATTTGATTTATTGAAAAAATATTTCTGCACTACTTAAAGTCGCATATAGTAAATTGTATTCCTGTTCATAGGCGTTTAGATGTCTTTCGGTTATTGCAACTGTTTGCAGCAGTTTCTCGTCCGCCTCAGATTTGGACGGGGAATTGGCCGGCTTGTTCTCCTGCTTTTGGGTGGCCATGAGGTCCTTCAGCTTGAGACGTTCGGCATTCAGCTGCTGTGTGGTCGTCTGACTCCAGCCCAGCTCATGAAAATCGCCCAGCTGATTCAGCATCTTCAGAATGTAGACGAGGGCAACGGCGAATCCATCCTCGAAGAGCAGGCACTTTGGCTTATCCTTTTTGTACATTTTCAGCTTCTCCTTCACTCGGTTGTCAATGTAGTTCATAATCAGTGCTGGGGTTATCAGATAGAATGTTTTCAGGTGATGATTGTGCGGATTGCATAGAAACGGCTGGAATCCCTGCACCAATAGCTATATACAAGAAAATCAAATTGATTACTTTTTGTATTCATTTAACTAGTGTCTGGAGCATACCTTAAAGTAATTCGTGCAGTCGGAATAGCACTCCTTTAGGTGCTCCACGCTCTTCTCGTATTCCTTGATCGAAGATTCGGTTATTTCCTCCAGACTCTTCTCCGCGCAGCGCATAAAATCACTGTTGAATCTGGACATGAAGGAGCGACTTCGAAAGTTGGCGTTTTTGCTGCCCGATTGCAGGAGCCGCACATAGCCCACAACGTTGCCTGAATAACAAGATTTTCATAAACAAACAAGCAACAAAATTAAGATTAGATTACTCTGGCAAACAGGAACATGCTTGTCGATACCCTGTACCCAGTTTCGTAATATCAATTCGCTTCTACAAATGCTCTTGAATAGCTAAATAACTATCTTCTGATTGTTGCTGTCTCTCTCTCTCTCTCTCTCTCTCACTCTCTCTCCCTCTCCGTATCTCTTAATTTTCACTCAATATCAGAAATGGGGAAAATGGAAAAAATAATTAAAAATGTATATTTGAATTCTAATCTCTGAAAACAAGTAAATGATCTTTTGACCAAAAAATTAAAAAAAAAAATTGTATCTTTAAAATTTCGTATTTTTTAAATGCAGAATCAATCTAGATGACAAATCATGAAGAAAATGCCATCAAACATGAAAATCGGTTAAGTTTTGACAAAGTTATGGGAGTTTAAAATTTGAGATCTATGGATCGGAGAGCTTTACATGTTAAAAATTTTGTAAATTTTGTCATGATTTTTGACCAAAAATTTTACCATCTCAAAATCACTTCAAATTTAGTTTTTTATGCTTATTAAGGCACATACAATCAATTAAAAATACAAATTTGGAATTCTAAATTTTGAAAAAAAATTTTTTTTTGAAAATACATAAGGGGGGAGTACATGATTTTTTGACCAAAAAATTCAAAAAAATGTTATCTTTAAAGTTTGGTGTTTTTTAAATGCAGAATCAATCTAGATGACAAATCATGAATAAAATACCATCAAGCATGAAAATCGGTTTAATTTTAACAAAGTTATGGGAGTTTGAAATTTGAGATCTATGGATCGGAGAGCTTTACATGTTAAAAATTTTGTAAATTTTGGCATGATTTTTGACCAAAAATTTTACCATCTCAAAATCACTTCAAATTTAGTTTTTTATGCTTATTAAGGCAAATACAATCAATTAAAAAAACAAATTTCGAATTCTAAATTTTGAAAAAAAAAATTTTTGAAAATACATAAGGGGGGAGTACATAATTTTTTGACCTAAAAATTCCAAAAAATTTATTATTATGCAGAACCAATCTAGATGAATGAGAAGTGAAAAAAATTTTAGCTGTACATTATGCGGATATACAACATCATATATACGGAAAAAATTGGTAATTATAAAGTTTAAGAAAATAGAGTATTTGTGAAGCAAATATCGTTTACACCAGTTGTAAGACAGACCGATATAGCTATATATCGCTGTCCTTTACTTGTTACGTACATATGCACAAAAAAAATTATACCCCTTTTTTAATAAATTTCACTGGGTACAGGGTATACAAAAATACAAAATTTATAGATAATATTCAAGTGCAGGCGTACCAACTTGTGTTATAATATTCCTAAATAGATCCATATACGTTTCACCATTTCTGGAGACACCCAGTTTTCGAATTTTCTTAATAAAGTTCTCGGCCCTCTCATAGGGATACGATTGAAATGGCTTATTATGCTTGTGCTCGGCATGATAACGATATTCCTTCAATAGACGTGATTTAATTTGCTCGTCATGCAAAAACGTCGAGAATGTGTAAAACTTTTGACGCAAATACTGATAGATGAAATTGACGGTGGTATTTATGATGCCAGTGCCGTGTGTCTGGACAGAGTTCGCCACGTGCCGCGTCCCAATAATGTCCAGATGCTTGTTCCGGCTCTGGATTTCGACAAACAATTGCAAATTCATATTGTACGCATACGTGGAGGCGAATGTGTGCACATTGCGCATTATCTGAAGAACGTCGATGCCCTAAAAAACATTTCAATTAATTAAATTAAAAACTTTAAAAACTTGGTGAAATGCTGAATAAATATCAAAATCAAGCCATGTCCATTAAAACCTATAATTTCGAGCACATAATTAGGAAAATGTTGATGAAGATTTTAACAACAAAATAGTTTTTGATTTTATCAAACTAAATTGCAAATATTTTTAAAAGTTTTTTTTTAAGTTATGTAGGAATATTATGGCTTTATGTTAAAGTTAATGTTAATGTATTAAAACCCTCAATTTTGAGCACATAATTAGGAAAATGTTGATACAAATTTCGATCAGAAAATAGTTTTTGATGTTATTAAATTGATTTTCCAAATGATCATGGCTTTATGATATTGTTAATATATGATAAAGTAGTCTGATTAGTTAGCATTGAAATAGAGTGATCAGGAATATATGTATATACAATACGAAATCCGTAAACATATGAATATATACAATTTGCGGGTGGGGCTGCTTATTTATCAGACATTACTCAGTTAACTTAATTATATACACACATATGGACAGTTGTGACAGTTGTTTTTGTGTGTATCTTACTTGGTTAATTATCTGGTTGGGCAAATAGTCATCGACTGGACGTAATCGGAGTAGTTTATTGGCCAAATGACGCATCTTTTCGTACGATTTCCAGTCGTGTGGCGCAATAGTCGTTAAATTGTAGAACGTTGCCGTAAAATAGTTCTCGAGGTTATCTACAAAAACCAGGTCGTAAATTATATACAGTATATATATATATAAATATATTATTTAATCGGACCTCTCAGTATACTATAAGCTCCGTCGATTTCCATTGCCGACACCTGGAGGCAGTTCCTGTAGTCGATGGTTTGCTGTGTGAACGGTTGATCCTGGCTTAGGAATAGATGTGACAAAGCTTCCACGCGCAGCAAATACTCCAAATGATTGCTGAGAAAATCTCGCTCCCAGTCCAATATTCTCTGACCGATCGCGGAGCCAATTAATGCAGCATTGCTGGGCTTGAATATGTTTAGATTTTTGTCCAACTTGTTGCTAGCTGCAAACATATTCTAAATACACAAAAATGTCGATTAGTATTAGCATCAATCAGATGGATCGTTTATTTGTAGTCACCTGGAGTAAATGGGGATTGTGCTGCTGTTGGACGTACTCCTTGAGCGCTGCATCGGACAGCGACAGGGAATCGTAGTTGCTGATCAAACTGAGCGCATCCAGCTGGCCAAACATCGTCTGCTGGAAACGGCACAGATTATTGGCCCGCATCGAAATCGATTTGATGAGTTTTTGCTTATCGGCTGACAGGATGCGATCCTTGCCCAGAAATTCGCTCAACGCCAGATTTACGACGGTCAAACGCCGTTTTGTCGGATAGCCCTTAATGGATTCCTCCGACAGCTTCAGCGTAGACAATAAGCTCATTTTCTTTTGCATTAGCTTCAAGTCGACGATGCTCTTCTTCGTCAGCAACAGGATGTGCAGAATTTTCTGCTTCTGCCATTGCAGCAGAGAGCTGAGCAGGCGTATGCAGAGAACCTGATTCGATGCAAATATATTCTGAAGTATTTGCAAATACTGCATCAGTTTACAGATTGTAAATAGGCTGGCCTTGCCCACCGGCACGCCCAATGCCAAGTGTCGCCTGACCAGACCATCGATCAGGCCATTCACTTGTGCCGCATAGCCCTGACCCTGCACGATTAGCTTCGCAAAGCTCTTCAGCTGTCCAAAGGTGCCGGCGGCAAGGATGCGCTGCATACTGATCGACCACAGGGCGATTTGGGTGCCCAATTGGCGGCAGCTTCTCGCATCGTTGGCATTGATCTTCTCGATGGAGGCATGATATTGCTTCAGGCAATCCTGCAGCCTGTCCTGCGCCTTCACCAGCGTCTTGGCGTGCCTGCAGACGAAGGCATTGGGCGACCAATAAACGTTCCGGCATAAGGGCACACGCTGATAACGGTTTAGAGCGTCCAGAGCGTTCTTGATCAGTTTACCCTCGAGCAGAATACCCAGCTTATGGAGAACACAGATAAATGCGGTCAGACGCACCAGACGACTGGGCTCCTCATAGTTGCTGTACTCGTTCGCCGGCTGCGTCTCAATGGAGGCCATCAGTTTGCGTATGTAGGCATTGGAATGTTGGGTAATATAATTAACATTGCCATCTTTCAGATTCATCTGTCGCTTTGTCTCCAGCAAGCTGTCCAGGAATATCTATGCACACATAAACTATAACAATATAATACGAATGAAATACTTTAAAATTATGGCCTCTTTACCCGAAATATATTGCCAGTTATCACATTTTCTATATCATCGAGGGATGTTTGCAGGCCACTTATCTCAAAATTGCTGCAATGCTCAAAAGTTTCGTTGCTCTTGGCCAGCGTTTGTAGCCACTTTTTGTAGAAGGACCATTTGTTCGACAGGTGCGTTTGTTCCGTAAGCTCGTTAAAAATAACGATTTGTTCCAATAACTCAACCATGGCATCGAAAACATTCTGGAATATAGATGGGTTAATTACAAAATCAATCAAAACAAAAAATCAATATCTCAGATCTTGGGATCCGATCACACAGATTAGCTAAAACCGATGTTTACAAAATTAATGTTTATCTAGTATTGCATTTAAAATATATAAATTTTAAAAATTTGTACATTTTAATTTTTTTAAATTTCTTGAAAAAAAACATTTTTTTTTTGAAGTTTGTGGATTTTGCTTTAGATGAGATCTGCATTTGAAATGTATACATTTTGGAAAATTTATTTGTAATCGCCCTTACTAATTTTTGAAAAAAAAAAAAATATTTTCAAAATTTAGCAATTTCAAATTTGATTTTAAATCCTTTGCTGGTATCAACATTAGCTTAAAATGTCATCTAAAAACTAATTTTTAGATTAATTTTTTGGTTAAAAATCATGACAACAATTAGAACTATTCTCTAAAACTAGTTCTCAAAACACTATTTTTCATGAATTTCATGTTTGATAAAATTTGTTCATGGATCTAGCTCTTCATTCTGCATTTAAAGTAGGTATATGCATTTAAAAAAAAATCGTTTTCTGGAATCGCATTGATCGCAATTCTTTTTCTTACCAACAAACTAAAAGCACAACAAATGGGTTGTCTCGTTCTTTCGCACAAGGCTCACTTACTCTCCTGCTCTGTGTCTCTCTCTCTCTCTCGCTCTCTTAATTCGAGAGCGAACTAAGGACCCGTGCAAAAAAACTAAGTTGCGACTTTAGTTGGTTTTGTTAAATTTCTTGGATACTTACAAACAGATGCATTTCATTGATGTCACCCGATGTGGCTACATATGCTGTGACTTGAGTCCACATATTCTGGAGAACGATATTGATGCGCTTTAGCAGAAAATACACCTGACAGAAGAAATCAATGGTCGTACTCATCTGATAGAGTACGTGCTCGATGCCCATATTCGGACTAATGCCCAGTGAAATTTGAAACTTTTCTATTTGATGACTGGTGTTCACAAATTTGAGCTGCAGCTGCTGGGCGGTCTTTGTTAAATCGCTGCACTGATTGCACAAATTGGCCAAAGTTGTGAGCGGCTTGTTGGCCAACAGTTCGGCCTCGGAGAATTTCATGTAATTGTTGTGCCTGCCGTTTGGGCAGTCGGTCTCAATGTAATTTATTTGTATCGCCGGTGCCACTGCGGTTAAAAGTTGACAGCCGACATGATTGAGACTGTTGTTGTTGATCGTTTGGTTCCGCAGTAAATTCATTTTGTCATCATGTTGCTCCATAAATGTGCCATAATCCCTTAGGATGTCTTCGGCAAATATCGCTGTGCCATAAACATTTATTTAAATAAAAGCAGTTTATTAATTGCAAAAATACATACATAAGGAACCCGGTTTCATTGTGCAATTTTTGTTAACTATATTCCTATGACGTTTCTTTGTTATGAATCGCAGCGATAACACATTTTAAATGGGCGAGTTTCAACAACGATATCGATAAATTATCTGAGTTGCAATTTTGAGTGCAAATGGTTCAAGTAGTGAGCATGATATGAATGTTGAAAAGCACAGTTGATTGATGTCAAAGAATTTATTTATCAGCAATCCAAAAAAAATAACAATCGAATAACACTTTTTTTTTGACAAATAATAACCGTTATTCAAATGGATTAGCACAAATTAAAGAATTTCAGTGTATCAAATAGAGTTGCATCGGTTTCAATTGAACTCACAAAATCGAACGAAGGTACTATATATGTTGTATACATATCATCGTATTTATAAATTATGTCATATTTACTAAATGATATAAAAAATTAAAATCAACATTATATATTTTTAGATTGTTGGTCGCTTTCACGAACTTTGTAATATAAGCACGATAAGAAAGAACGAGTGAACTTACTCTTAAAACGATGCACAGCACTAGTATCGAAACCAATATCGATGGCAATCGCAGCGACTTATCGATGTTCAGTAGCGGCAACAGCTGATTTTTGTTTTGCGTCTACGTAGCCAGAACCGCAAATTGGACTCGTTGCTTCCGCTGGCTATGTGGTCTTGACAATGCGCGTAATTGAATTAGGTATGCATGGATTGAACGCAACTAGCTGTTGAGAAATATGCAAAACATCTGTAGAAACCTGTACATCATCGGCATCCTGTGTACGCTGCTCAGCCTGGCCAACAAATCAGCCGCACAAAAACACTATTCGCGTACACGAAAATTGGAGTTGCGGTAAGATCGAACAGAGTCCGTCTGCATATAAACCGTTATCCGGCCGGTCAGAAATCGTTGACTAAACATGAGTTCCATTTAGCGAGGATGTGCGACGGATGTTCCATCACGCCTACGATGGCTACCTCAAGTATGCCGGCAACTATGATGAACTGCGTCCGCTGACCTGCGATGGCCACGATACGTGGGGCAGCTACTCGCTGACGCTGATCGATGCCCTGGACACGCTGGCCACCATGGGCAACTATTCGGAATTTCGACGGGTGCACACGCTGCTCGTCGAGAAGATGAACTTCAACAAGGACATCAATGTGTCCGTCTTCGAGACGAACATACGCATCGTCGGCGGCCTGCTCTCGGCCCATTTGATGTCGCGTCGCGCCGGCATCGAGGTGGAGCCCGGCTGGCCCTGCACCGGCCCGCTGTTGCGCATGGCCGAGGATGTGGCCCGGCGCCTGTTGCCGGCCTTTGACACCAGCACCGGAATGCCGTACGGCACCGTTAATTTGCGCTACGGCGTGCCCAGCGGCGAGACATCGATTACGTGCACGGCCGGCGTCGGCACCTTTCTGGTCGAGTTCGGCACCCTGAGCCGGCTGACCGGCAAGCCCATCTACGAGGAGGTGGCCCTGCAGGCCATCTATGCGCTCTGGGAACGGCGTTCGCCCATCGGCCTCTTTGGCAATCACATCGATGTGCAGAGCGGCCGTTGGACAGCACTCGATTCGGGCATTGGGGCCGGCGTCGATTCCCTGTTCGAGTATCTGGTGAAGGGCGCCATTCTCCTGAATCGGCCGGAGCTGCTGGAGCTGTTCGCGGAGGCGCGTGCGCCCATTGACAAGTATATGCGCAAGGACGACTGGTACGTGTGGGTGGGCATGAACAAGGGCCACGTGACGCTGCCCGTCTTCCAGTCGCTCGAATCCTTCTGGCCGGGAGTGCTGAGCATGGTCGGTGACATCGAGCCCGCCATGCGCACCATGACCCGTTATATCAGCGTGTGGCGCAAATACGGTTTTCTACCGGAATTCTTTAATATACCCGCCGGCGAGGCGGCGCCCAATCGCGAGGTATATCCACTGCGTCCGGAGCTGATCGAGTCCGCGATGTATTTATATCGGGCCACCAAGAGCCAGCATCTGCTCGAGCTGGGCGAGCACATGCTGGAGACGATCGAGTTCAGTGCGAAAACCAAATGCGGCTATGCGACGGTGAGTATCGCTTGAAGATTGCGAATCCAAGACATCAATTGGTTTTCCTTTTCCAACACAGATACGGAATGTGGTCACCCACGAGAAGGAGAATCGCATGGAATCGTTCTTTCTGGCGGAGACAACCAAGTATCTGTATCTGCTCTTCGATGAGGATAATTTTCTGCACAACGATGGCGACGATCGTCACGGCGAGCTCCTCAACACGGAGGAGAATGTTTGTGTGGTGCAGGCGGGCGCCTACATCTTCAATACGGAGGCGCATCCCATGGACATGTCGGCACTCCACTGTTGTCACAACTACAAGGAGGACATCTACACAATGCTCGATTTGGGCAGCTTCACGCCCCGGTCGCTCTTCGAGCGCAATCGCAAGGAGCGCGTTGCCAGCCAGGAGAAGTGGCGACCCCAGTGCGCGACGAGCACGGATAAGGTTCAGTTCGATGAACGTCACAGCGATAGTCCGGGCACCACCAGCATGGCCGTCGACATCGAGGTGTTCGACGAGTACCAACAGCCGGCGGCGGATGCGCTCGTGGCCAATTTTGAGCGTATACGCGAGGAGCGCGAATTCAATCGATCCGAGCCGGAGAGCGCGGTGGCCCGCAACCAGCTGACGGTCAGCGATCTGGACGAGTTCTTTGGACAGCGACGCGAACGCTTCGCCAGTCCGCAGGAGACGCTCAGCTACGTGCTGAACTTTATGGCCAACTACACCATGGACGTGGCCTTTATACGGGGCCTCCAGCTGTACGATGGGAACATCAGCAGCGTGTTGGGCACTGGCGCCCAGAAGGAGTACGAGAGCCGGATGCGTTCGCTGTGGCAGCTGTTCGAGCTGGAGCAACAGTACGCGATCAATATACGGCTGATCCGGCGTCTCGGACTGCACAACATGCCCGCGGACAGCGAACGGGTGCGCAGCTATTTATCCAACATACTGGACGCACTCGATCTCGGCCAGGTGGAGCGGCCGCCGAATGGCACACGGGATCGCAACGCCAGCGATGTGGAGCTGATTGGAGGCGCGGTGCACGCGGCCCGGATGGATTACCAGCTGGCGCTGCTGAACACGACCGCCATGCAGGAGTTCCTGCATCGCGTCTACCTGATGGGCACCAACGAGGCGCACACGCTGCACTTTCAGCCGCTGCTCGACGCCGACGAGCTGGACACCCTCGGTGGCGCCACCGGCGAACTGAAGCCGGCCGAGCAACGGGAACTGTTTAAATATACGCGACGCATTGTTGACTTTCGGAAACGGATGTCGGAGACGGTCGATCGCCTGCAGACGATTATGCAGGATCTGAACACGGCCAAAACGGAGACAGCAACAGCAGCAGGAACAGGAGCAGCAGGAACAACAGCGAAGACACCTTTGCCGGTGCCGATGCCACCGCTGGCTGTTGCACCAGATTTGGCAGCGGGACAACAGCAGCAGCAGCAGCAGCAAGCGGTGGCGCCGCCGCCTCCGCCGGATGAGGGCTCCGTTTGGTCGCAGCTGGTGCAGAATATATTGCGCAAAACGACCGTGCAACGGATCAAGTTCGATGAGGCTGTGCTCTTCGAGAAGACGCGCAAATCCCTCGAGAAGCACGCCCACAAGCAGCTCTCGCACGAGCTCTTCAGCTGCCGCCGGCCGGAATATATCGAGGCGTTCGCGTATCGCGACTATTATCCGGAGTCCATCTGGCCACACGACTGAGATCTGTAGATATATGTATTTATTTAAGTGGATATATTCAAGTATTGTTGTTGTTCCCGACAAATCAATTTGTTTATGCCAATATGTAAATTATTAATACCTAAGTACTTGGTACGACCTATACTCAAAAGCCCAGTTTTTCTTTTCCCTTTTCTTTGCAATTAATTGCATTGCCTGCTGATTTTATTCCTGATTAAATCGGTGTATTTAATATATATTTAGCAAAAAGTATTGCACAACTCAATCCAAAAATGAGCTGCGGCTGCTTCTTTAGGTTCAGCCTCAGTTTTAGCACGCAATCGCATTTTGTATACCCTTTACTCAATTTAAGCAGCCAGCAAGGGCTCTTGATTGGTCGCCTCTCTATGCGATTCTCAAAGTTTCAAGTGAGGTGTGTGTTTTTATTTAAAATTTATTAATAATTTGTTCTCTGTTGCAACACTGTTTTTCTCTCACACTCTCTCTCTCTCTTTGTCTTTCTTTCTCTCTCTTAGTCTTTCTCTCTTTCTCTCTCCGTTTCTGATATTTTCTCTCTCTCACACACTTTCTCTCTCTCTCTGTTTGTTATTTTCTGTCCCTCTCTCTCTCTCTCTGTTTCTGTTATTTTCTGTCTCTCTCTCTCTCTGTTTCTGTTAGTTTCTCTCTCTCTCTCTCTCTCTCTCTCTCTCTCTCTCTCTCTATTTCTGTTATTTTCTCTCTCTTTCTCTGTTTTTTTCTTTTTGATTTTGTTATTTTTCTTTCCTTATCTCTCTCTCTCTCTCTCCCTCTCTCTTTCTCTGTTTCTGTTTAACTCTCTCTTTCTTTAAACGCCCTGTAACGGATTATAGGGTAGCTTTCAGTGCGGCACACTCGCCTCAAGCATTTTCGCCTGGTTCAATGTTTATTTTCAGAACTTCTGCTGCATACTTCAAGGGTTCGGTTTTCGCTTGCGGAAACGTAACGACAACAAATGACGTGAATGAAGAAATTAAGTGAAGCAGCGAAAGGGAAAACTTTTGCAGTAATGGATAGCGATAACGATGATAATGATGATGATGATGATGATCAGCTTTGTGCCCATTGCAAAATAATAAATGGCAAGGCAATGGTGACGCTTGTATGCATGTATTTGTGTGTGTGTGTGTGTGTGTGTGTGTATGTAGGTCACGCCGCAATTGCCGGCTGCCTTTTGTATGCGTTTGTATGTACATACATACATACAAACAAAAAATTCTACACGTGTATGTTTGTGTGTGTGGGTGCGTGTATACAATGGCGAAATTGCCTGTCATGGGCTGCAGTAATAATAGAAGCAAGTACAAAAATATAACAACAACAATAATAATAACAAAAGGCAAAAGTTTAATGAGTTCAAGTTTTATAAATGAAATGACAGGTGTCCTTGTAGCACAAATCCCAATCAGACGTAGACGGCACGCTACGCGCCACAGACGTTGTTCTGGCCAACATGAAGAACAAGGCACCACTGGCGAACGGCGGCGGCGTCGGCGGCGACAACAACAACGACGACGACGATGACGATGAGCAGCGACACGATCACTTCGAGGGAGATCCTCGACCACTGCCCTACGCATTCGAAAAGGAGTTAATTAACAATTCCAATAAGCACATACGCATTTGTGAAGTGTTCGTGCCTTCCAATAAAGGTATGTAAGTGCGAAGAGTATGGATATGTTCTGCTTACGTCTCTCTCGATCGCACGTATATCAGTTTTGCGTGCATAAGATTTCTATCTCTTTCTTATCCATTGAAAGTTACACTTATGCATAGATGCTTAAATATTAAATTGGAACCACGACGAAGAAAGCCGCAGATTATGCAAAGAATTCTGAGATCTGATATTTCTTACATACACACAATAGCGGAATTTTGTGTGACAATACATATACATACATATATCATATAGCACCCATAAAAATAATCTGATAAACTACATATTTTGTTTGAAAAAGTTTATGTGTTTTATTTTTTACTTGCAGTATATCCAATCACTTCCAAATTTTATGCCAAAGTTGAGCAGCATCCGCTTTCAATAGCGCGGGCGCAACGGCAAAGCCACAATAAGCCGCCCCCGGATTATCCGTTGCTGGAATCACAGATGTATGGCTGGATACCGTTGCAGTGTCGAGAGGCTGCCACCTATTTAAATTGCGTGCATGCACCGAAACGGCGCTGCCGGATGACCAAACACGGCGAACAAATTATTGCCGGGCGCATTACTGAACGTCCGCCGTTCAACGGTCTAAAATTTATACTACATTAAGTGTTAATAATGTACAATATATAAGTGGAAGTTATTTGCAAATATACTACCAACCATATTGCATGCTATGATATAGCTGAAACTATAACTAAAAAAAAAATGTTATATATAAAAAATATAAATAATAAAATGATTTATTTATTTTGTTAATCATTTTTTTCAGTTAAGTAGTTTATTATTTATGTATTTCAAATTGCACTGAAAAATATTTAAAATAATTAAATACCAAAACTGTGGCAACACTTTAAAGCTTTCAACAAGTTGGCAGCTCAGTCTATACTATTGTTTACTTTTATGCCCTTCTTGCCAGGATTGTTTATAAATTATAGAAATAAGCTGTGAATATAAAACAAATGAATCATAAAATGGACACAAGTGCGAACGTACATTAATACACGAAATATAGCACATTGCACGAACATGGTAGGCACGCAACTAACGGTGAAATTAAGTTTGAAGCAGAACAGTCGAAGTTCACGTTTTTTATTTATATATTCTTTTACATTTGTTGCCATTGGCAGCAGCCAGTTGGCTTAATTACCTACAATTTCAATATATTCGTTTTAATAACAGACACAATCAACGCACGCGACGAACCAATCCAATCGCAAAGAAGACAACGCCGACAAGAGCGTCCCGTTGATGAATTCGGAACAGCTGTTGGAGGCTCTTTTCCAGGCCCTGCAAAAGCTATGTAAGATTGAAATTTCTAGTTGTTTTTCCCGAATTCAGTTAATTTTGATTTTGGTTTACAGGGCTACAGGGACGTCGCGTCGTCTATTGCATCATGTGCGAATTGGGCGGTAAGGAGCTGTTCGAAGCGGCGGCGGCCTGGTGTCTCCAGCATCCGGACATCGCCATTTGTTTGCTGGCCGCGAGTTTTGTGTTTCTGTTACCTTTGCTCATCATTTTCGGCTTTGGTTTCATTACACTGGTAATAACTCTTACTGGTATTCTAGTACTGGAAGGTATTTGTTAACATTTTGTCAACTTTTAAGAGAAATTACTATCATCAACATTATTATTGTTTTAGGGACTTTGCTGACGTTTATCATAATGATATTTATTGCCTGTATTGGCAGTTTGGCAATTGCTGTTACCCTCTTTGCTGTCGTTGCATATTTTGGATTCGCGCAAATATCTAACTGCTTTGGATTGGATCGTCATCGGGAGGCGTTCATAAAGTTTGTACAGCAAAACACAAGTACAGAAAATGTAAATAGATCGACTCCAAATAAAACTTAAACGGGTCGCATAACTATGTTAGTTTTCCTAAAGATAATATGTAGAATTTCCAGCAATAAAAAGACTGTTACGTGATTTATATTGTTATCGCCCATTTATAAATTTGCCCAGTGTTCGATCTAACAATTACCGATATCGATAGTTTCACAAGAAATCATCCCTAGTACACACAAAAGTTTTTACTGCAGAGGATTTGTTTATAAACTCTTTGTGACAAGTGCATGCAGATTATAATATAAATTCTGCGTTTTAGCAGATTTTGAATTTTTATTGACGCGGTAAGTACTTCACAAACACTTATTGCATATTTTGTTAAGTGTTCCTTAGTAAATATGAAGTTGCAAGCCAGTTGACATAGAAACATATTAATGTACATACCTACGTACGTACACACAAATCTGCACCAAGTGATTAAACAACAAGTTAGTTTATTTGATATGACTAATTTAAAATAATAAAGAGTTTAAATTTATAAAATATAAATATCGGGTTTCCCACAACATTAAAAACCACGTTAAGACAATAAAAAATTTTGCAAAATATATTAAACGTAATTCAAATAAATACTATTCTATTAAATACTTTGCATCGAGTACATGCAACAAACAATCGATACCAAGTAAATATCGAGATATTAAAACCAATTACCCGATAGTATCGCTGAAGGTATTGCAGGTCTTCGCCATATACACACATACTTCGATTTCGCTGGAAAATAATTTGTAATATTCGTGTATTTAAGTGCGAGAAAATAAATAAAACCTGCTTTTAAGCAGACTAAATTATTATTGACGCGGTAAGTTCTTTGAGTTTCGATTTATTTCTATAATTAACGTTGCTGGTTCATTAAAAATTAAGGCGCCTTATGTACAAGGTAAAAACTGGTGTAAAAAGAAACGCAAGAAAGCTGCTCGTGAGCAAGGGATACAAGCGACCAGCGGGGGTGTGGTAGCTTTATATACGTATGTATGTACATATGTGTGTATGCTCCATGTTGATTTAATGATTATAAACATAAACAAAACAAGCAATGCAAGTGTTTCGCTTATTTGTATATATGTTTTTTATTTAAGTTATGATGAATTGGTTCATGTATAGTATGTATGGTTTATATACATATGTACGTGTGTATGTGTGCAGAAGGGAGCTGTCAGCTTTCTGCGCATCATAAAACATGTACAACATGTACATACCTACTTTTCAATATTTGCAAAACAATGTATTTAAGTGCATTTTGTTGTGCATATTTTCCAAGTGTTATGTGCCGTAAAAAAGAAAAAAAATCAAAATCGGAACTCGTTTCCGTGAAATATGTTCACTTTATTACCATTTAGCATCGCAACATATGGCAACACTGTTAAGCTGCATTGGAGTTTCTGTCTCTTGTGTACTTATGTACACACAATCTCTCTCTCTCGCGATGCTTCTCGCTCACTCTCGCTGCACCATATATGTATATATATAGGTAGGTACGTGCGTGCAACGCGGCCGCTGCGGCGTCGTTCTCGCTGTTTTCCTTCCAGTCACTTGTCAGTTTCGTTCGGTGCTGGTCGTTTGCTTTTTTCGACTGCGTTCGCCAACAACAGCCAGTACAAGCCACAAAAAAAAAGAGAAGCAAAACAGTGAAAGAAAAATCGACGGCATACAAATATTTTGTTTTTTTTTTCTCCGTGCAACAAATAATTGAAGTTTTAAATTAAAGTTTGTTCTTGTGTTACTTGCGTGATTTAAATTACGTCAGGTTTGTAGCTGTGCTCTTCGCTTTGCAGGTAATCTATCGAAAACTACGTTTGTTGCCCTACATGCACACACAAACACACGCACACACACACATACGTACGTACTATCTTATGTATGCGCCCTAACATATTTTGTTTGCACCGCAAAGTCTCGAAACGGAAATACATGTTTGAACTTACATACATACACATAGGTTCGCATGTATGTATGTGGGTATGCATATAGTTGATACAATATGCGTGAGTAACGATACGTTACTCGTGTTACCTGCTCTTGCGGCGAGTATAAGTGCGTGCTGAGGGAGTTTGCGTCTCATCTTCGGTTTTTTCTTATACTTCTGAAATTTATCTTCGGCAGCTCGCTTTGCCTGTTTTTTTTATTATTTTTTTATGTGAATAGTGTGTCAATGTTATTGCACAAAAATACATACAAGAAACTTATTAATGAGTTAAATTTTCTGGAATTGTGAATGAAAGCTCTAAAATAAATGAGGGCCATAAAAGCGATTAGGTAGCATATTAATAAGTAAGGTTTAATATAGCATGCCGGTTAGACCAAAGATCATTAAATCATATATACAGCTCGAAATTTTTATTTTTTTTAATACATTTTTTAATTGAACCGTTTCGAACCCAAAATTCAACTTATTTTATAATAATATTCCGAAACTTAAATGTTCAAGAATCGAATCGAAGCATTTTCGATTTTAAAATTGTTGAGCGCAATTTCTTATGAAAGATAGATAAAGAAAGTATAATAAATTCTAATTCAATTAAAAATAAACAAATTTTACATACCTATTAATATTTTACTTTAATATAAAATTTATTTGGAATGCTGCATATACGAGAACTAAAATATGAATTTTTTTCTCTCTTTTTAGGTGTGGTGTAAATCGCCTAAATCACCAAGATGAGTTACATGCCAGCTCAAAACCGTACAAGTAAGTCCAACCTAATTAAGTTATCCCCTTCTACTCTGTTGTGTATACTCTACCTTTAACTACGCTCGTTAATAGGGAATGTGAAATTGCTGTTTGTATAACTATTTTTGTGAAACCCTTTTGCATTGGCGTTCTCTCTGTCATGTTCAATTCAACCGAGTCAAAGTGCTTTTGTTGATGAGCGGGAGGGCGGTGCCCCCCAATCACTGCAGCATTCTGTTTGTTGTTGTAGAACTGCAGCAATGCAGCTCAAATGCGCTTCAATGCCCATTGACAAACGATTATTTTGCAGAGCAAAGGCGCAATTTTAGTAATCGATTATAGAAAGTGTGGGCTGGCTCCACTGCGTTGCCAACAATAACCACAACAACAAAAACAACAACAACTGAATCTATCGGTCGCCATTGTTGTTTATGTTCTTTTTTATCTGCTTTTTGCTTGTTATTTTTTTTTATGCTGTAATGCATCTCCTTCTGCTTGAGTGCGGCCATCCCTGCCAACTTGTTCATTTTGTTCTTTGCGCTTTCAACATTTTATGCTGCCTTTGCAAATTGCTCTTTGTAACGGCAGTTGCTGCTTTTGCTTCTGCACGCTTTTGCTGCTGCCACTTCATTTGCAAGCCGTTTGATTTGGGGCGTGTGGGTGTGTGCGTGCGCGCTCTCTTGCTGTTTCAGCACGCTGTCTCACTCCCACACACTCACTCGTTATAAACTCTTGAACATTTTTCTTTTTCCTATTTCAACTGCCGGCACACGCTTGAGTTGTTATACCTCTTAGCGAACTAAAAAGAGCATATTGGTTTTATGCAATGTTTGCCCTACCTAGCTAGAAACTTGGTATATATACTCGTGTTTACCAGCGTCAGATAAAGTGCAAAGACGGGACTTGCCAAATCGATATAATATATAATATAATTTTTTAGATAAAATAATTTCAATTTCGTCACGCCAAAAACTGTTTTTAGGTAGTCTAAGTGAATTCTTTTCCTTCCTTTTTTTTGTATTGTAATATTTAATTTATTTGTTGGTTATTATCGCATTGTGAACGAGTATTGCACTGTCGGTTACACCCGACTGCAAATTGTTTTTTTTTGTGTGATTTCTACTCAAAATTTAATTAGAGCGGCGACGACGACGGCTTAAGGGTGTTTGGTCCCGCCTGAGATTAGGGCACAAAGTGCGTTTAATCGATCTGGGGAAATAAACAAGAGAATAGAGACTTGGGACTCGCGATTCAAGGACCCGAACGCTGCCAGTTGCAGTTGCAGTTGCATAAATAGCAAAACAAAGCGAATCGCTGAGCAGGCATAATTAATGCAAAGTGGCAAACAAAACGCCCAACGCGTTTCCATCTCGATTTTCGCCCAGCAAAGGACACACACACAACACACAGACAGACTTTTATCCTGGCAGCGTAATTTGGGCTTTGATTGCTCGTTGAGACATATACTCGTAATATATGTATATTCATATATACATTTATGTATATTTTCCGGCACATGTTTCTTTTGAATTGGGAGAGGGGGAACTTTGCTTTTATAATATGCAAAAAATGTCCTGCAGCGCTCAATCTGTCACGTTCCTATTTCAGTTGCTGCTGTTTCTACTTCAGCTCTTTTGCTGTCATTTTCTCGTGTCGCATTTCAAACAGGACAAGAAGCCAGACGTCGGCTCCGGGCCGCCTCTTTAATCCATTAGTGTCCCGGGCTTTAATCCTAAAAATGAAGTGCACTCGTCGACGTCACTTTCACAACGGAAATACGAAATTTGACTTAAATGTGCTTAGATGAGTGTATATGTGTATTAAGTAAGAAGTGAAAGAGACTTAAGGTCGAGGGAGGGGGAAAATATGTGTGGGAACCTCCCTTTAAGTAAACCAATAAATTACAAGGGAAAGCTACAAAATATCAAGTTATAAATAAGTTAAAAAACCACTTCTACTGCAGTACAAATAGATTTTCTTTTTACTTGACCAAGTATATAAGGAAAAGATATCAACCCAGCATATTTAGTCTTGATGGGAACAATTAGAGTAAACGTTCTTTAGTGGAGAAAATATAGTATACCCTTTGATAGAAAATAGTTGCCTAGAAGATCAATGCAAATAAATAGGGACATAATTTTGTCAGATTGTTCCTATATCTATTATATTCCATGCAAGTTTTGCGTAGATTTTTTTACATAAAAATGTTATACATGCAAAAATTATTCAAGAAAATATTGCTTATGGCCTTGCGGCTTTATGTTAATTGTTTAGCAAAGCAATTTGGACCCCTCTATGCGATTCTCATGAATTCAAGTAATGCCTGCAGACTTTTCCTGTTTTCAGTGTTGGTAGCTTAAAAAGATTTCATCGATATATCGAATCTTGGGGCTGCTGCGGCTAGGGAAATGTCGAACTGCTTACAAAGCATAATCTAGTTTCAAAATCAAATTGTTTTTGTATTCTTCGCAGTGTCCCATAACAATCAATATAATCCACCGGATTTGCCGCCGATGGTGTCGGCCAAGGAGCAGACGCTGATGTGGCAGCAGAACTCGTATTTGGGTGACTCCGGCATACACTCGGGTGCCGTTACCCAGGTGCCGTCGCTGTCCGGCAAGGAGGATGACGAGATGGAGGGTGATCCGTTGATGTTTGATTTGGATACGGGATTTCCGCAAAATTTTACACAGGATCAGGTGGACGATATGAATCAACAGCTGAGCCAGACACGATCGCAACGCGTCCGGGCCGCCATGTTCCCGGAGACGCTCGAGGAGGGCATCGAGATACCCTCAACACAATTTGATCCACAGCAGCCGACCGCTGTGCAGCGCCTGTCGGAGCCCTCTCAGATGCTGAAGCATGCGGTGGTCAATTTGATCAATTACCAGGACGACGCCGAGCTGGCGACACGCGCCATACCCGAGCTGATCAAGCTGCTCAACGATGAGGATCAGGTGGTCGTCTCCCAGGCAGCCATGATGGTCCACCAGCTATCCAAGAAGGAGGCATCGCGTCACGCCATCATGAACAGTCCCCAAATGGTCGCCGCTCTCGTTCGCGCCATATCCAACAGCAATGATCTGGAGAGTACCAAGGCAGCCGTCGGCACGCTCCACAATTTATCGCATCATCGCCAGGGCCTGTTGGCCATCTTCAAGAGCGGCGGCATACCGGCTCTTGTCAAGCTGCTCTCCTCCCCGGTGGAGAGTGTTCTGTTCTATGCGATCACCACACTGCACAATCTGCTGCTCCATCAGGATGGCTCCAAGATGGCCGTTCGTCTGGCCGGTGGCCTCCAGAAAATGGTCACCCTGCTGCAGCGGAACAATGTCAAGTTCTTGGCCATTGTCACCGATTGCCTGCAGATCTTGGCCTACGGCAATCAGGAGAGCAAACTGATCATTCTCGCCTCGGGCGGACCCAATGAGCTGGTGCGCATCATGCGCTCCTACGATTACGAGAAGCTCTTGTGGACCACATCGCGCGTCCTCAAGGTGCTCTCCGTATGCTCCAGCAATAAGCCGGCCATTGTTGATGCTGGCGGCATGCAGGCATTGGCCATGCACTTGGGCAATATGTCGCCGCGTCTCGTCCAGAATTGCCTCTGGACGCTGCGCAATCTGTCGGATGCGGCCACCAAGGTGGAGGGTCTCGAGGCGCTGCTGCAGTCGCTCGTCCAGGTGCTGGGCTCAACGGATGTCAATGTGGTCACCTGTGCCGCTGGCATACTCTCGAATTTGACGTGCAACAATCAGCGCAACAAGGCAACCGTTTGCCAGGTGGGCGGCGTCGATGCCCTCGTCCGCACCATCATCAATGCCGGCGATCGCGAGGAGATCACCGAGCCGGCCGTCTGCGCCCTGCGCCACCTAACATCGCGTCACGTCGACTCCGAGCTGGCCCAGAACGCGGTGCGCCTCAATTACGGCCTGTCCGTAATTGTTAAGCTACTGCATCCACCATCCCGTTGGCCGCTCATCAAGGCCGTCATCGGACTCATTCGCAATCTGGCCCTCTGTCCGGCCAATCATGCGCCGCTGCGCGAACACGGCGCCATTCACCATCTGGTGCGTCTCCTGATGCGCGCATTCCAGGACACCGAACGCGTAAGTACTCAAATGAACCTATCTATTTAAGATATGTATACGTAGAAAGTCGATAAAAAGTAGTTGAAAATGGGTTAAATGGGTAAGGAGGGAAGCATCCATAAAGTATATATAATTACTGATCAAGCTGATTAGCTGAGTCGATTTAGCCATATCCGTCTGTCCGTCTGTGTAAAAGCAGAATAAGTTTATCATGTTCTTCCTTGGTATCGTTCACCATTTTGTGAAAATCGATAAATATCGAAACTGAATTTATTCTTTATCATAAAGTTTGAAACTGTTGTTCCACGATTTTTTGGGAAACCAACCTCAAAGTTTCGAAATGAGATACATATATTTTCTAAATACTGTTTGAAATTAAGTTTTTGGTACAAAGTAGATAGAACTTTTTATTATTAAGTGCAAACTACCAAATTAGAATTTTGAGTTATTCTCATTGTACTTTTCTGATGATCTGCTCTAAAGATCGATGTTAATATATTTGAAAATAAATATATATGATTAAAATTGTAATTTACAAATTTCGGCACATTTTGATTTGCAGCAACGTTCGTCAATTGCCACCACTGGGTCGCAGCAGCCATCTGCGTATGCCGATGGCGTTCGAATGGAGGAGATTGTCGAGGGCACCGTTGGCGCCTTGCATATCCTTGCGCGAGAATCCCACAATCGCGCACTCATACGCCAGCAGTCGGTTATACCGATCTTTGTGCGTTTACTTTTCAACGAAATCGAGAACATTCAGGTGAGTCTCCAATAAACTGTACAATAAAAGTTGGGTTAATTAATTTGGAAATCATTTTTTTTTTTCATTTTGCAGCGCGTTGCCGCCGGCGTGCTTTGCGAACTGGCCGCCGATAAGGAGGGCGCCGAGATAATCGAACAGGAGGGCGCCACCGGGCCGTTAACCGATCTGCTGCATTCGCGCAACGAGGGCGTGGCCACTTACGCAGCCGCCGTGCTGTTCCGCATGAGCGAGGACAAGCCGCAGGACTACAAGAAGCGTCTGTCCATCGAGTTGACAAACTCGCTGCTCCGCGACGAGAACAACATCTGGGCCAACGCTGACCTGGGCATGGGTCCAGACTTACAGGTGCGTACCGATTGAAATTGGGAATGTCTATATACATAAACCCTTGAAATAACATTTATAATTATATATATAAATATATTCGATATTTATATATATATATATATATGTTATAAAGAATTTGTACATAAACCATTTGTAGCAATACATTATATATTTATATGTATCTGAATCTCTATTAGTAAGCATATTAATTATGTATATATATTATATCACAAAATTATATTCCATATCGAATTATCAATTGTTTTTCCTATTTACCAACAAAAAAGAAAAATTTAATCATTTTTAATGTTAGTTTTAAGTAGAGTTTGATTGCAAGCATTTGGCCGTAGAACATGGACAATTATTTTAATTACAAAAAGCAACAAAAAGTAATTTTTTATTAATTATTTAACAGTTGTTATTGATACACCAACCTCCAAAGTAAATTACCTCGTTAATTTGCAATCATATATTATCTATAAACAAATATTTATATATATATATATATACATATTTTACTTATTGTTTAATGTTCACTTATTAACATTTAATTTTTTATTTTTTAATTAATTTGAATTTTGATTTCGTTTCTTTTTTTTACTTTCATTATGTTTTCTTTGTGTGCAAAAAAACAAAACAACAAAAAAACACCACATTGACCGATCTCAATTGCATCATGCACATATATCTACAACAACAACAACCAACAAACAAATAAACACTATCAACATCCTTGCGCATCCTTTCTCAAATACGCAACACAAAAACTCGTGTTCTGTGTCCCTGTGTCTCTGCTCTTTCTTAACAACTTTTCACTTCTGATCCATCCATTAAAATAAATAAAAAAAAACTATATTGAAAAAATCACACACACACATACACACACCAATCCACCCACTTATCGATCACACACACAAACACACACACACTTTACAATCGAATTTGACAACACGAACACGTACACAATCACGATAACGATAACGATCACAGGATATTATGATTGGACCCGAAGAAGCATATGAGGGCCTTTACGGACAAGGTCCGCCCAGTGTGCACAGTTCGCACGGAGGTCGCGCATTCCATCAGCCAGGTATGTATGTTAGCTTTCCAGCTACTACGGCTATAAGGATCTACTACAATGCAACACTAATCTCACAAGTCTATCCATTTCAAATATAAGCCAACCCCCCGACCCTGTTTTACCCTTTTAACCTTTGCCAATAATCAATCATATGAATGTGTGTGTGTATAATAATCATTATTTGTTCAAGCTGAAACAATAAGATGACAAAAACACAAAAATAATGGGGTTAAATTACTAAAATTAAATGCAATGGCGATAACAATCCCCTCACCCCACCTCAGTAGTTGATTGACCCCCTGGCCCCGTACACACCCCAGGAGACCCTCGTTAACACCATTAATCGTTAGTATTTAAGTGTCCTCATTAATCGATTACTTCAAGCCTAAGTGTCATCGATTGTTACATAAGTGTTACTGAGTGTCCGTTTATTATATAATTACAATTATCGTTTATCATTGGAGTGTCAATCCATCGATTCTTTAATCATCAAATAACACAAGTTCCCATGAACAAAGAGCTAAGTTCACGTGAACTACGTATTGGAGCAACGTGTGAACTTATCTTTTATCATCGTTTCATATGCTTATGCTCGATACATATATGAGTTTATGTTCCCTGACCCAAGCCCAAGAATCCAGCCACCCCCCCTTTGCATGTTAAAGTGTACCATATGAAAAATTAAAGACAATAAATATTCCAACGTAACTTTACTTCATTTCTCTTTGCGTGTGTTTCGTTAATTACACCCTTCTTCCGCCCTTTATTTGAGAAGCCAAGCTTCATTTCGCGTTCAATTCTATCTTGCAAAATCATTAACTTACAAAAATAATTGAGGAGATTCGATTTTTTTTCAGGAGTAACATCTTTGCCTAAGAAGAAAAAATAAATACGTTTAAATTACTGTTCATTTATGTTAGTTGAATTTGCGCAAACACAAGAGAAATAGAGACAGACAGCTAAACGTAAACGAGCACACAACACATGCATTGGCACCAAATATGTTTCAGGCACATTTCGAGCAGCGCAACATGTTTAGCAACATTTGATTCGGATGCAAGCAAGCAGTAAAATTGTAATAGAAATTGCAGTTAACAGTTGGTGGACTTGTGTACACCCTGCATTTGAAAACTATATACAGCATGTGTACCATAACTGCATAATCACACACACGCACACACACACAAAAAAAAAAAAACAATATCAACCAAATGCAGTTTAACTAAGGCGCCCTCAACAAATTGTTTTTTACTTTTAATTGAACTATTATTGCTGGGTTTTTTTTTTTTAATTTAAAATATGAAAATTACAAGCTAGTTTACCTTTCACATATTGTTTCTTACCAATTTTGTTTAGGTTTTCTTTTTATTCAGCATTTATTTGGCATGGTTTTTAAATGATCTGTAGTAAAAAGAAAATGCAAGAAAAATAAAAGAATATAATAAATATAGAGTATGAATTCATATTCAAATTTATGGTTTGAATATAAATGCATGTGCTGAAAAGTATATATAATTTATATAAATATTATAACTATTTTAATGCCATATAAAGCAATACACTTTATTCTCTTTTTATACGATATATTGGATAAATATAAAATAATCGAATTTAAGTTATTCCACATTTTTGGAGTAAAGAAAAATATAAAAAAAAGTCAAAAGTAATATTATATATTTTTATACAAAAGAGAATTAGGTGTACTCCATTTTTTGATTTGATTTATATATTTATTTTGTAGTTGATCGTTGTTTGAAACGTTGATATGTAATTTAATATGCCCTGTTTTTTTTCTGATTCCGCAGGATATGATACTCTACCAATAGATTCGATGCAAGGTCTCGAGATCAGCAGTCCAGTGGGCGGTGGTGCTGGCGCTGCTGGCAATGCGGTTGGCGGTGGTGGTGGCGCCGGTGGCGCTCCACCGCCGGGCGGAGCACCCACATCGCCCTATTCCATGGACATGGATGTTGGCGAAATTGATGCGGGCGCTCTAAACTTTGATTTGGATGCAATGCCAACGCCACCCAATGACAACAATAACTTGGCTGCCTGGTACGATACCGACTGTTAAGCGCAGATGCAGATGCTGATGCAGAAGAAGAAGATGACGACGACTACGACAACAAACAAACAAAAAAAAAATCAAATAAAATTAAAATTAAATACAACGTTGATGCCAATGTCGTGCAATTAAAATACACACAACATTACATTATATCTAAACATAAAGCAGAACAAAAAACATATATAAAGTGCGAAATCTTACATATTAACCATATACACAGCAATGGAAATTAAACGAATGTTTGCAATAGAATCGTAAATTAAAAACAAAACACAAAACGTTTTTCAACTTCAAACTTGGCTTGAATTGCTTTAAAGTTTCAGATACACATAAAAGAAAGAGAATTTTTGTATTTAACAACATTTTAAACATTTATTGAAAACAATTGTCTACAAATGCTTGCCGAACCATTTGTGATCCACGGGGGACAGCCATCGATGGCATCCATTTAGATTGTTCTGTATCACGTATTTCATGGTGAATGGATTTTGGTTTTGGCGCGCCAGCTGATCCTCGGCCGCCTGCATCTCGTCGAGCATTTGCTGGGAGACGACCGTGGCCGCGAACGGCAGCTGGTTGGCCACCTGCTCGAGGAAGCCCTTGCACTCGATGAACTCGCACTTGCCCGCAATCTCGACGATGACACGACCCGCCTTTATGGGCGTCACATAATGATCGATGGCGCCCTTGCCGCCGCCCATCCGCTGGCCCTGGCCCTTTTTGGTTATCGGCTGCCATGGCGCCGGCACACGCCAGGTGGCGAACATCGTGTTCACATTCATCTTCCGGCCAATGGTCAGGCGCATCATCTCGAAGTGGCCGTAGCGCAGACGGCCGCCGCCCGTCGCCACAATCGCGTATTGCTTGTGGAGCAGCTGATTGTGGACGAGCTCCGGTCCGCGCATATATCGGAGGCGCTTCTGCATTTTCGGCGGTCGCAGGTTGGGCGGATGCTGCGGCTGGCGCTCCATGATGCGCAGCTTGGGTCGCTCCACCTTCTCGATGTCTGCAAACATAATATATATAGTAATATTGGAGCTGCACAAATTTAATTTGAGCGGATTTACTTTCATATTTGATTGGTGGTGGAAAATATTTGAGGCCGGCTACGCAATTGTAATTCACATTGGCAGCTGCAAATGAAATGTTGTTCAATTAAATGTGTTCTCTTTGGGTAAATAGTAGGGCACTCGCCTGTTAGGCTGCCTTTGAGTAGTTGTGTGACTGTTTTCAAGCACCACATGTTTATTTTTTATTCAATATTTTAAATAGAGGCAGGAATCCATGGGTCTCGTGTGTTGATGGTTGCATCAGCGCAGCGTTGCCAGACTATTCAATGTTCAATTAAATGCTGCCCTATCCAACTATTTGAATATCAATTAAATGTACTTAAAAAAATATATATAGTTTTAACATATACCAGTATGAACGTAATTTATTTAATTATAAATTAATTACTTTACGCACGTATATTAATAATTAAACATTTTTTTTAGTTTAGTAACACTGTTCACACACATTGTGTTATCGGTTTGCTATCGTACATGATTCATCGAAAAACTGCGATACATTCACATAATAATATGAACATATTTTAAACAAATATTTTGCACAGAAATGCTATTTAAATGTTGTTGAACAAGAGGTATAACTGTAAGAGAGATCGATACATTGCCAGATTACAAGAGTTTGTATTAATTTGGTCGCACCCATGTACAGGTTGCATGTGCAGGTTGAGAACGCATTTGTCGACTCTAAGGTGAGAACTGGGTATTTTAGTGTGGGTGTGTGTACTCATTGTTATCGAAAAATGCAACACTGCCAAAGTGTGGTATTTTTCTTCATATATTATCACTGGCTAAAGTTTAGGATACCCTGCGCATACACGAAAATCATTTTTTTTTTGTCTAAAAAGTGTATGTTTTGAAACATTCTCTATATGTACATACAAACAAACATAATTAAATATCCAAGTGCATTGAGCATCAATTGGTAGCGTTCAAATGCGCCTGGCCGCCTAGTTAATTGTTATGAATATATCGAAAGTGACAACATCGCTGGCTGCTGCGGCTGCTGCCGCCGAAAAAGCGAAACCCGAACGTGTAACATCTGCAACGGCAGCGCTAAATTTTAACACAATCTCCATACAGAAGCGCAGCAGTGTCGATGACAACGACGATCCAAATCGGAAGAAACTTAAGCGCGACATTGTTATATGCACGCCCACAACCAGTTTACCCGCCAAACAACGTGCAGCGACAGCGACAGCTACAGCTACAACAGCAGCAGCAGCAGCAGCAACAACAATAACAGCGGCAGCAGTAACAACAACAACAACAACAACAACAACAGCAGCAGCAGCAGCGGCGTCCACAACAGCCACAATAAATGTGGCGAGCAGCAAACCCACAACGGACGACACACAACAACAACAAACAAACATTTTAAGCGGCGGCAATTTTGTTAGCCAGCATACAAATGCGAAGGGAGAAGCTGCTGCGTTAATCGATGTCTGCTGGGAGCCGCAAAATGAACAAATAATTGTGTGTGAAATGAGCGCCCTTAAGCCGGAGGGGACGACCAACAACAGCGGCGCCAGCGCCAGCAGCAGCAACAGCAGCAACAACAACAACAGCAACAGCAACAACCAAAAGCAATGTGAGTGCAGGCAAATAATATTTTAATTGTATATTTAATGTAATTTATTTTGTTGCAGCTTTTGCCAGCTTTACCAAAAAGGATGTCGCCACATCATCGGTATCCTCCAGCTCCTCAGCGACGGCCTCCATAATATCCATTGAGCCCAGCGGCGAGCAGCCAGCGAACAACAAAAGCAACAGCAATAACAACAATAACAGCAGCAACAACAGCAGCAGCAGCAGCAACGAGCAGCAGCTGCCCAAAACTACAGTTGCCGTTGTGGAGGAGCTCGATTTTGTGCTGCTGCCGGCGACAACAACAGCTGAACTGAAGCCCGCCACGCACGAGGCGACAGTGACAGTAAACAACAGCAGCAGCAGCAGCAACAATGTTGCCAGCACCAGCAGCAGCAGCAGCGGCAGTGTTGTTGTTGCCGCCAAGCCAGCACAGACTTCGGCACAGCCCGGCAGCTACAACAGCATTTTCACAACAAATGCAACGGGGGCAACAACGACGACGGCAACGCTGCTGAATCGGGTCAATTTGCACACAAAGTTCAAGGGGCAGCAGCTGATGGTGAACGCCAAGAAGCTGGCCGAGGTGACGCAGACAACGGCCAAGGTGTCCATTGGCAACAAGACGATATCGGTGCCGCTGCTGAAGCCGCTGCCCAACACGCAAATCCTCCAGGGCGGCCAATTGATCAGCTCCAGCGGGGCAACCACCGCCGGTGGTGCAACAATTGTCGAGAGCAAGCAGCAGCAGCTGGCGACAACAACAACGGCAACGGCAACAGTGACAACACAACAACAACACCAACAGCAGCAGCAGCAGCAGCAGCAGCAGCAACACCAGCAGCAGCAGCAACAACAACAGCAGCAGCAGCAGCAACAACAACAACATTTGAACATCACGAAATTGTTGAAGGGCACGCGAAAAAATCCAACCACATTTGTGTCCTTTGCCAATGTGCAAATAAAACCTGCGAATACCAAAATTGTCACCGCCAAGGTGGTCAGCAAAAAGATGTCGCTGCAATTTCAACAACAACAGCAGCAGCAACAGCAGCAGCAGCAGCAGCAGCAACAGCAACAGTTGCAATTGCAGCTGCAGCAGCAACAACAGCCCAGCGGGGGCGGCAGCATTGTCACCATCACGCCCACAAATGCCGGCCAAACATTTGCCATGCTGCAGACGGACAAACAGGAGACGGACAACAGCAACGAGCAGCAGCAGCAACAACCGACGACGACAACAACAACTAAGACAATAAGCTACAGCGAGAACATACAAAAGATATTGCTGAACAAAAGTAAATCCCTCGACGGGAGCGACGGAAGCAACACCGAATTTGGCAAGATCAACAGCGTTGTCATCAAGCCCCTGGACAAAAGTCAGCTCCACTGTGCGCCCAGCATCAACATATTCAAGCAGCAGGCGCCGCAGCAACAGCAGCAGCACCAGCAGGCGACATCAACATCAACATCAACAGGAATTGTGCTCAGCGAGGATGGGCTGGTGAAGTCCACGTCCGGGGCGACGCTCTGCACGCGTCCCATCATCTCCATACAGAAGAACATCTCGCTGATGGTGTCCAAGACGACGATGGCACAGCAGAAGCCCAAAATGACCACCACGCCGGCAAATAGCGGCACCCTCCAAATGCAGCAATTTAATCCGCTGGAGCCCGAAACGGTGGCCAAGCTGCAGATCAAGGCGCAGCCGCAGGGCGACAACGAGTCCAAGCCGAAGCTGCTGCTGGTGAAGCAGGCAACAGCGCCGTCAACGGCAGCAGCAACAGCAACAGCAGCAGCAACGGTAACAGCAACAGCAACAGCAACGCCGCTCTCCGATGTCCACAAGGAGGCGACAAATGAACAGCAACAGGAGGAGCTGGCCAGCCAGGAGAAGCGTCTGACGTTGCCCACTCGTGGCGAGGATTCCAACAATGCGCTGCTCAAGCAGCTGCTGCAAAACAGCAGCAACAGCAACAATAATAACAACAGCAGCAACTCAGGCAGCAGCAACACGGGCAGCAGCAGCCACAATCTGCAGCAGATTTCGATCACATCGGCGCCGTTGTCCGCGAGGAAGGTGATCAATGTGCGGGCGCCGAGCATGGGATTAGTTAGTTCGCTGGAGGCGCAGCTGGCACGCCCAGTTATACCTCCCGTGCCGGCAGCGGTCAGCAGCAGCAGCAACAACAACAGTAGCAGCAGCAACAGCACGAGCAGCAGCAGCAGCAGCAGTTGCAACACAATAACAACAACAACAACGGTCACCCCAACGCCAGCGGAGGAGGTCACAACAGCAGCAGCAGCAACAACAGCAACAACAACAACAGCAGCAACAACAACAGCAATCATAACAGCAACAACTGCAACAGCAACAACAACAGCTGCAACAAGCACAACCGGAGCAACAGTTGTCGCTGTTGCAGCAACAGTTGCTGCGCCGCCAACGCCACAGCTGAAGCAATCGGTGCAAATTGTGTCCAAGGAGACCTCGTTTATATCGACGCCAGTGAATGCGACAGCAACTGCTGCTGCTGCTGCTGCTGCTGCTGCTGCTGCTGCTGCCAACAAGTTGCCCGCTCTGATTGTCGAATCGACGAGCATTAAAACGGAGACGCTGCCGCCGCCGCCGCCGCCGCCGCCGTACGAGCTGAGCGCCGGGAATGTCTCCAATGTGACCATATCCATCACGACGAAGCCCAGCAAGGAGCTGGCCAAGCACACCAAACTGGACGAGGAGACGCAGGTGAAACTGGAGCCGGATGGCGGCGACAGCAACTGGAAGCGACCAGAGACGTCGAAAATAAACAGCGAGCAGCAACAGCAACAACAGCAGCAACAACAGCAGCAACAGCAACAGTTGGAGAAGCCCGCGCTGGAGATCAAAAGCGAGATTGCTTTGGTGAACAGCAACAATGTTGATCACGAGCTGATCAAGGCGCGCATTGCGGCGCCAGCATTGAAAAAGCTGCAACAGCAGCAGCAACAACAGCAACAGCAGCAGCAGCAGCAACAGTTGCAAATGCAGCTGCAACAGCAACAGCTGCAACCACAGCAGCAGCAGCAGCAGCAGCAACAGTTGCAAATGCAGCAGCAACAACAACAGATGCAGCAACAGCAGCAGCTACAACAACAGCTACTACAGCAACAACAGCAGCAGCAACAACAGTTGCAACAGCAATCGTTGCTGCCACCCGGGCCCCCTTCGGGCCCCATCCTGGCCGAGCCGAAGGCCGTCGAGCAGCGCAAGCGACGCAAGCGGGAGGCGCAGAAGCCGCGACGCAGCAATGCGAATGCGGCTGCCGCTGGTGCGGCGGCTGTTGCTGCGGCTGCTGCCGCTGCCGCTGCTGCTGCGGCTGCTGCTGCGGCGGCGTCGGCCAACAGCGGCGGCAACAGCAGCAGCAGCAGCCTCAAGGACATGCCCGGCACGCTGTCCGCCGGCGGCAACAACGCTGCCGCCATGCTCCAGCTGTCCAACATGTCCGGCACTCCGCAGCTGAGCGGAGGCGTCAGCGGAGCAGTTGGAGCTCTGCCCGCGTCGACATCCGGCGCCCTCGGCTCGCCGATGCTGAAGAAGCGCGTGCGCAAGTTGTCGAAGGTGGAGGAGGATCACGATGCATTTACCGAGAAGCTAATGACGCACATACGACAAATGCAGCCGCTTCAGGTGCTGGAGCCGCTCCTGAATCGCAATTTCTTGATCGGCGGCAGCAGCAGCAATCCGAGCAATCTGAGCAATCCCAGCAACGGCGGCGGCAAACTGAAAGCCATTTCCCGGGCTCTCCAACTGCAGCGACAACTGGACGACAGTGGAGGCGGGAGCGGGTGTGGGAGTGGGAGCGGCAGCTTGGATCTGCCTGGTCGCATTGGTTACCTGCGTCATCCGAGCATCAAATCGCTGTACGACAGCGAACGTTTTGGGGGCGATTCGAGCGGCAGCAACAACAGCAGCAGCAGCAGCAGCAGCAGCAGCAACAATTCGAACAATTCGAGCAACAGCATCACATCAAATATACAAAACGATTTCTATGATCAGGAATTCTCGACGCACATTCAGCGCAATCCGCGCGAGCGTCTGCAGCGTGTTCTGAGCGTGGTCCGCGATTGCAACGTGGAGGCCATCGAACTGATCGAACAGCAGCAGCAGCAGCCTTTGACCCGTCTCGATGGACCCATTGCGTGGTCTCGTTTGAGTCGGTATCCGGGTCTGGTGCTGCTCAACACCAACAGCAATCAGAGATGCGCGCCGGGCAGGATGTCGCCGGTGGCCCTCGCCATGGATGGGAGCGCAATGCGTCCGCCGGTCTCCCCGCTCTTTCGCAGCTGTGGCGAGGAGTTGCGCAAGGCGCAGCTGGATCTGGCCAGCAGCTCCAGCAGTTCCAGCTCCAGTTCCAGCTCCAGCAACAATAACAATTATCAGCAGAAGAACCAAAATGTGATACTCTCGCTGCACACATCGGCAACGGACAATATTGCCGGCGTGCTGCGGGATTTGGCGAATCTGTTGCATCTGACGCCCGCGCTAACCTGCAAGCTGATCGATGTCGCCGCCCCGGACAAGCCCAAGGAGCCCAGCGAGCAGGCTCCTGGCGCCGGAGCAGCAACCAATCACGACTCAACTAGCCTGGGAAATCTGCGTAAAATACTCACCGGGCAGCGAAAGTTGTGCCGCTGCTGCGGCAGCTGCATTGCCGCCTTTGGGCTGCGCGTGCCGCACCAGAACGTGCCCGAGGAACTGCAGCAGCAGCAGCAACCGACGGGCATGCTGGCCAGGCTGCGTGCTTTGCTGCCGCGTCAATCGCCGCCGCCGCCGTTCGTCTATTTCTGCAATCGCAGCTGCTATGCGCAGTACAAATGGCGCGGCAAGGAGGAGCCGCCGGAGGAGACCACGGATGCCACAACGGCAACAGCAACAGCAACAGCAACAGCAGCTGGTGTAGCTAGCGATGCACCCGCCATGGCCATGCTGCCCATTGACAAGGTTGAGCCTGAAGATGTTGACATGGAGCAGAAGCCGCAGCAGCAGGAGACGCAGCCGGATTCGTCGGCGCCAGCAACGCCGCCGGTCAAGCGCAAGTGCATCATCAAGTGCTTCAGCGCCGATTGCTTTGCCGCCGACACAGATCAGGCGGCCATCAAACAGGAGACGGAGACATCGGCGACGGCGACGGCGACGGCAAACAACACCGTCTGGGAGACGGATGCCAGCGAAGCTTGCGAGGATGCGAGGCAGTGCGTCTTCTGCAATCAGCGCGGCGATGGCCAGGCGAACGGGCCCTCGCGTCTCCTCAACTTCGATGTGGACAAATGGGTGAGTGGAAAATTTATAGCAGAAATTATATTTATGTATGTATCCTATAATAATATTTAATAGTTTAGTTTGAACTTAAAGAACAGAGTTCGTATGAACTTCATAATCTTCGTCTCTGTTTAATGAAGAGACCTGAAACTTGGAATATATACTTGTTTTAAGCTACATACATACCTTTAAAGATCCCACAGAAAGTTTTTTAGGTGCAAACCTTTAAGTCTCGGTTAAAATCCATATATCCCATAGTTTTAAAGCTTGTCACCAGATTTGCCTGACAGTTTTCTGATGATCTTCTATTAATATCATTTTGGTTAAAGAAATTTGTATTTATCCAAAATAGTAAAATTTGCTTAGACCGTTTTTGAATGTTTATATGTATATGCGAAATATTCCTTTGTGATCTTTAGAGGATTTATCCGCAAAATGTGTGTGTGTATCTGGCTTTAAAAGTGAGGGATCCTATTTTATCGATATTTATCGATTTTACCGTTACTATCGATCTTATCGATTTTTATCGATTCAAACAAATTGTTGTGTGATCTTCAGAAGATATCGTCAGCAATTTGTTTGCAAAAATTTGCTATGTTTGGAATACGATATCGATATCTAATTGTTGTTTCTGTTTCTGTGTTGGATGCAGGTCCATTTGAACTGTGCCTTGTGGTCGAACGATGTGTACGAGACGGTCTCCGGAGCGCTGATGAATTTCCAGACGGCTCTCCAGGCCGGACTCAATCAGGCGTGCAGCGCCTGCCATCAGCTGGGCGCCACCATCAAGTGCTTCAAGTCGCGCTGCGGCAATCTCTACCATCTGCCCTGTGCGATCCGGGAGGAGTGCGTCTTCTACAAGAACAAATCGGTGCACTGCAGCGCCCATGCGGCGAGCAGCTCGACGGGCGTCACGGAGAATGAGCTCAGCTCGTTCGTTGTGCATCGGCGGGTGTTTGTCGATCGCGACGAGAATCGCCAGGTGGCCACCGTGATGCACTACTCGGAGCTGAGCAATTTACTGCGCGTCGGCAACATGACCTTCCTCAATGTGGGCCAACTGCTGCCGCACCAACTGGAAGCCTTCCACACGCCCCACTACATCTACCCCATTGGCTACAAGGTGGTAAGTTATAGTCGATCTTCATTCGAGATTTGGATTCTAAGAAAATTAAATGTATCAGAACTAAATAACTAGGAAAGATAGCGAATGATAAAACTTTGTTATTTTTTATTGCATAATGTTTTTTCCCCTATTCATTTTTTAAAATTTATTTAACAATCAAAAATATTTAATTGGAGATGAAAATTTAAAAAAAAATCGTAGTTTAGATTAGTTTGGGTTTTATTTGAATGAAATAGGAAAAAAGAAGATCAAGAAATTGTGTTTACGAAATTCAACGATAGCTGAATTAATTTAGCCGTGTTCGTCTATATGAACGCAGAAATCTCGCAAACTACAAAAGCTATTCGACAATAGATTTGTCCAAGCCTTACGCAAATGAAGATGTCGTGTTTCGATAAATATCGATCAAATCGATAACTTGGCATATCCTAAAGACTTTAAGAGCTAGAGGCAGCAAATTTAGTGTGTTACGCAGATTTTGAATATTTTGGATTTAAAATTATTGCGAGGTTATCGAATTATCGAGATTCGATTATTAGCTCACAATGAATCTGTTTTGATCCCATTTTAGAGTCGCTATTATTGGTGCGTGCGCCGTCCGAATCGCCGTTGTCGCTACGTTTGCAGCATTGCGGAGGTCGGTTGCCGGCCGGAGTTTCGGATACAGGTGCACGACGGCAGCGATAAGGAGCCGGATCGCGAGTTTCGCGACAGCACACCGACGGCTGTTTGGCAACAGATCCTGCAGCCGATCCAGCGAATGCGCAAGGTGCACAAGTGGCTGCAGCTATTTCCGCAGCACATCAGCGGCGAGGATCTGTTTGGCTTAAACGAGCCGGCGATTGTGCGCATTCTGGAGAGTTTGCCGGGCATCGAAACGTTGACCGATTACCGGTTCAAATACGGCCGCGATCCGCTGCTGGAATTCCCGCTGGCCATCAATCCGTCCGGGGCGGCACGCACCGAGCCCAAACAGCGACAGCTGCTCGTCTGGCGCAAACCGCACACCCAGCGGACCGCCGGCAGCTGCAGCACCCAGCGGATGGCCAATTCGGCGGCAATTGCCGGCGAGGTGGCCTGCCCCTACAGCAAACAGTTTGTGCACTCCAAGAGTTCCCAGTACAAAAAGATGAAACAGGAGTGGCGCAACAACGTTTACCTGGCGCGGTAAGCCAAAAAACAAAACAAAAAAAATTCAAGAAATTTTCAATTCTAATCTATATTTTATTCTCATCCCGAACAGTTCTAAGATTCAGGGCTTGGGTTTGTATGCGGCACGCGACATCGAGAAGCATACGATGATAATTGAGTACATTGGCGAGGTTATACGCACGGAGGTATCGGAGATACGTGAAAAGCAATACGAATCAAAGGTGAGCAACTGTTCTGAAAGTATATGTTCCCATATCAAGTTATTAAGCAAGCAACATTTCATTTGCAGAATCGTGGTATTTATATGTTCCGCCTGGATGAGGATCGGGTTGTCGATGCAACATTGAGCGGCGGTCTGGCCAGGTACATCAATCACTCCTGCAATCCCAACTGTGTCACCGAGATCGTTGAGGTTGATCGCGATGTACGGATCATAATATTTGCCAAGCGCAAAATCTATCGTGGCGAAGAGGTAATTTATTTCGATTTATTTATCATTTTATACGATACGAATTCGTGTCAAAAAAAGTGGGAAATATTAGATTGGTTTACAGAACTAAAAAAACATCTTTAAAATACAAAAAAACAAAACCGATTTAGAAAAAATCCTTTTTTTAAGTTCACTTGAGAATTTATTTGCCGTAGGAAAAGAAATTTATGAATATAATGATTAATTGTCTACCTGAAATATCACTGATATTATTAAAATTATTTAGTTATAAATTATTTATTTAAATTTATTTTTAGCACTATAATTATTTATTAAGATACAACAAAATTTGCTTTAAAAGCTTTTAAAATTCATTTGCCGTGAGTAAAAGGATATCAGAGATTAATGAATATAATAATTGATTGACTTACGGAATTATCATTGATATCATTAGAATTTTTATTCGTTCATAATTTTTGGATAGTTAGGTATTTATTTTTATATCTATTTGCCATTTTGCATAATTCAGTATAATGTAAAATTTTTATAAACATGATTCAAAGGAAATTTAAAATTTAAATTTTCTTATTTTGCAATCGTATAATTTTAAAACAAAGCATTAACATTTTTATTCTTTTGATTTTACAGCTCTCGTATGATTACAAGTTTGATATCGAGGATGATGCTCATAAGATACCCTGTGCTTGTGGTGCGCCAAATTGTAGAAAATGGATGAACTAAAGCAACAGCAACAATAGCAGTAACAGTAACAGATGAACAGCAACAGCACCAGCATCAGCATCAGCATCAGCTTCTACACATTGACAACAACAATATGGTTCGGGTGCACAGGAAATGTGTTCCAATGTTGGACACAAATTGTTGATTTGTTGTTATTCACACACGTTGTACACCACATCATCAATTTAGCATATTCTTTAAGCAGTATATATGTACATATATTTATTATTATATATATATATATATATATATATATATATATATGTGTGTAAAATGCACGAGTATAAAAATGGCATTAATTCTTTTAAGTTAAAACTGTATGTGCCCACGAATGCGCCCCTCGTGCATATTGTAGCTAATTTGTATCCTATTGCTCATAAGCCAAACGTGTTTTGTAGTCTAAATTTAAAAAAAACAAAAACAAACAAAAATGAAAAAAAACCGACAAAAAAACAAACAAAAAACAAAAGGAAAACTCACGCATAAAATATTTGTAGTTAAATCTTTTAAGTATGTATTTTATGTTACTTACTTGATGATTCGTATGTATTACGTACGTATATAATTTTATATATATGTACATATATATAGATATATGCATGTATATATTCATATATATATTATATGTACATTTTTTCTAACCCAAAACGCCTGTAAACCACCCGAAAACAATTGTTTATGGAGATGCCGGAGAGGTTGAGCAGATCCGGGTGTGCCTTCTTCGTTCTATTATTCTCTATATAATATATACATTATAATTTTTTTTATTTAGCTGTTACGAGACTGTATAGGAAGAAAACAGTGAAAACAATCTCTTTGCAAGTGGTGTAGTAATTTATTTTATGTACATCAAAATTTAATGTATTTTTTACTTAATTTCATTTATATTTTTAACATAAAATTACAAATCAAATGTATCTCTAATTTTTAAGTAAATGTAAAAAACACTTTAAAACCATATAACAATTTATATATATATATATATGATTTTTCGTTTATTTATGTGTGTATATATATATACAATTTTGTTTTTTAGTGAGATAATTTAACTAAATTTCAACAATTTACATAATGTATGTCAAAGAACTATAAATTATTAACTATAAACAAATATATATATATATATATATATATGTACATTATATATGTATTTATTTGTTCATAGTTAATAACGGATGTACGTTTACCAGCCTGAGCCTATATATATGTATATTTATATATATGCACATAGAAATTTGTACATAAGTCGCTACGTCTTTTTTCTGAGGCGATTTAACAATTTTTGCACTTGCACGGCAAATGCCAATGTGAGCATATCGAAATTTTTCAAATACCATGAAATATTGTACATCAAATGGATGCGTCTATTTTTGTCTAAAAACGATTTATAAAACACACTCATTTGATCGGCGCTAATTTCATCGTTTCCGTTGATTTTGTGTAGACGTATGAAATCCGCTTTTTCCTGCAACAGAACAAAATAAACAAAATTTATTAACAAATTTTGCATTAATGGCATTATCAATTTCATTCACAACAACACAAATGAGAGAGAGATAGAGGCTGAGAAGATCGAGTGCGACAGAGAGGGGGGGTCCAGAGGGCTCTGCCAACAAGTGTTCAAACTGATGCACAGCCAGTGCTAGAAAATGCACAATCGATACAAACCTCATAGAACCGTTGATTGTGTTTTGTCCAGAACTCCATGTTCCACTTTTCCACCTCGATACGCAACAGACGCAATTTCTTTGCCAATTCGGTTTCATTTGCAGTGTAATGTCGCACATACGGCCGCAGATTGGCTTTCGGATCCGGCGGACCAATGTAGTCGGTGGTCACCGTTTGGGGATCCGGCGGTTGTGTAAGACCAATGTACACAGTCGGTTTTTTCGGCTGTGCCTGTGTTTGTGTTGGCTCCGTTGCATAGCGGCGTGACCAGTGCTAAAAAACAATGCACTATCATCAATGTGGCCTACTGTCAGTTGGCTTGCAATTACTCACTTTTATGCAGCTTGTCAATATCCGAGGTTGGGCGGTTTTATTCATTTCAATTTGCTAGTTTTGTCATGTGTATTAATATATATGTAAATAGCACCGCGACTAGTGATGAGCAAGAATTATCGAACTACTTAAGATAACGTTACGATAGTTCGATTGCTGCGTCGCACTGCGCATGTATGTGTAAAGATGAATGAAAAGAAGAAGCGTGCTTTGTTTGCCGCCATTTTATTCCTTTTTAAATATATGTTTATTTCAACTAAGCAACTTTACTTTTGTGCAAAACGGAAAATCAAAGATTAATAAGATGGAGTTTGAAACTTTAACAAACCATGTTAAAGAAATTTTACTTACTATATCAATTTACAATTGTCATTTACATTTTTAATACATTAACTCTGGTTTGCGATTTAAATACAGAGCTGATGATAAAAGTAAAAAGTTGGTGGATAAAAGCTAGAGCGGATAACTGTGCTTCACAGCATCCAGCATTTTGGCATGCTTGCGACGATATATCGTTTTGGGGGGAGGGCAACTATCGATGACCAGCGATGACAATAACAATAATCAGCTGAAACAGCTCTTGTGCCACGCAAAATTATAAATTAGTTATTTTTTAATTTTAACCATAAACGATCAAGTTAAACGGCTGGACATTGTGCAAGGGAGCGTAGAACCGCAGGACGCAGACAGCAGGCAGCATGTCGTGGCTAAACACTAGTCTGAACACCATCAAAGGACAACTGACGAACTTGGCCCAGGAGGTGCTGGCCGACACAGCCGGGCCCGGCGATGATGAATACCGTGGATCCGATCTGAACACCAAGACGGCCGTTGAGCTGCTAAATGAGACGCAATTGCTGAAGGAGCAGCTAGAGCAGACGTGCGAGGCTAAAGAGCGTGAGGTGAGAGGGGATTCCCCACACCATTTAATTAGCGTCTTGTTGTTGTTGTTGTAACAGTTGCTGGGATGCACAGCGTTGAACTTACACTGCATTTGTAGGACTTCCTGCGCCCTGCTCCTGGCACAGTTAGGCCAGCTGCTGCAACAGCCGCAACAGTCGCAACTCTTGCAACAGGCAGACGCCTCAATTTGTTGCATATTTAACATGCCACATCTTTGTCCAACAGATAAACTCACTTCGCAAGCAGATTGCCACACTAAAAACCCAAAAAATTAGCGAAGCCAGCGACGTTGATGCTAATGTTGACAGCGCATCTGGGCGGCACAGTGGAGCAAAATCATTGTTGGTGAGTTAAAATGTCGTTTAAGATGTTGTGGGCGTGGCAGCTGCATCAAAACAACAACAACACTTCCGGCTGGACCATGTGAAACAAACGCCAGTTACTTGTATATATTTTAGTTTATATACTATATACCTATATATATGTGTGTATATATGTATCTGGCAACTTTACGCTTCGTATCGTTTGCTGTTTGCTCGCGCTGTTTGCACGTGGCGATAAGCAAACGGGAAAGCCAAAGCCGGAGCCGTAGTCGGAGTCGGAGTCGGCTCGCGCATATATCCCTAAATTAATATTTAAATTGTGATAAGCAATGGCAGCTCAGAGCGGGAGGAGCAGCCTGCCCTGCAACTGGCTTATCTGATATATATCCCCTGCTCCTCCTGCTCCTGCGCCTCTTATCAGCGTCTTACCTGCTGCCACATTATGTTGCGCGCTCTGATAAGCAGCAGGCGGCCAAACTTCAACTATTATTTACTGCCAGCTCTTCTATGAATTAGTACAAAAACACAAAAAAAGCAAGCGTTTAGAAAATTTCTATTTGATTTCACATAATGTTCTATTTGCTCGCTCTGCCATAAATGGGTCTATTTTCGCCCATATGCTCCGAACTGAACTTCCATATCTACGCATTTATGTAAATACAGTTTACGTACTATTTATATTTGATATGCATGTATATATATATACTTTGCTATATATGGCTATAACTGAATTCTGTTTGTTTAATTTACCGAATTATTTTTGATTAGGTCGCCTATCAAACCGTGCACAGCCAAAACCCGTACCCTTCGACCTGGCTGATATGCTCTTTCAATTGGTTAGAATATTTTTTGTTTTTTTTTTTTAATTCGAGTACTTAAATAGTTTGTGCATAACTGTACCCAATTTGGAGTTTTTTTTTGGCATAAATACAGGGTATCATAAAGTATATATGTAGGAGCTAAATTTTTTTGGTTTGTTTATTTTTTTTTTTTTCATTATTGCTATCCTTATTTCTCATATTTTTAAAAACACATTTTCCTTCTACATCATTTCATATAATTTATGTACATATTATTATTATTATTAATTAAACATTCAAACAAAAGTTCTTCATACAAAAATGGAACTTTAGGAATTTCAGTTTAAATTACTCTTTATACACTCTTGATATGCGAATTTTTTTTTTTACATAATTAAAAAGTCAAATTTTCTCTCTTTTCAAACAAAATAATCTGTTAATGTTTTGTTTTGACATCATTTAAAAAAATATATATTGTCTTTTGCTTTTGTAAAAATGTTTATATTTTATTTAAACTGGTTTTCTGGTTTAATCTAGTTTTACAAAAAAAAAAAATATATAAATATTTTGAATCCTTTTTGAATTTCTGATTATACATTATATTGAATTATGAACAATTGAAAATATAAATAATATAAAGGAAATAATTTACCAAAATGATGAAAAAAATAATTCTTGTGAAATATTGCAATCTGAATTAATTATATGCAAATTATTGTCAGAAATTGACATTAAATTAACCTTTTAATATCACATTAGTTTTGCTTTATTTCTACTAATAATATTTCAAAGATTATATTCTTATTTCTAAATCGCAATTGATTTTTTGTATAGTCTATTTAATGAATTATTAAGTGAAAAACGAATACCCAAGAGAACTTTTTTAAAGGTTTTTTTCCTGTAGAATCTGCAATCAATTTACTATTTTTTGATTGACTTTTTTATAAAATTTTTTTGAGAAATCCGTCTACTTTTATCTATTCAATATCTGGTGAATATATAATGCACTATAAACTATCTTAAGAGAATGCTTAGGATTAGGTCTGTGGCTGAACATTTCCTCGGAGCTTTCCAGATGTTGCAATGCGCAAATGGGGGAGGTGGGGGATTGTCCGATGTCGGCTGATGTTATCTCTGGGTGAATTTCGTATATCTATTTGGTTGGATCGATAGCAGCCGCCATATTGTTTTGCATAAGTGCGCCATGTGCGATAACAGCGGATGGAGCTGGCTAGGAAGGGCAGGAGGAGGAGGAGGCGGAGGCGACCCCATTAACCATACTCTCTTAACCATTTGGCCACAGTTCGATTGTTATCTTATCCGGGCGGTCTGGCCAGGATTCGTTGGATGACAACTGTGCGGTTATCAGCGAAAGAGGGGTTGGGTGCTGGCCACATGGGGGTTGCAAATGGGCGCCCATTGCTGCGGAGGGGGTTGGACATCCCGCCTATAAAAGCGGAGCCACCTGCTCATTGTCATTCATTTCGTAACGTGCGATCGTCGACCGGCATCGACTTCGTTTCCCTCGTCTCCGGCACCCGCATAAAGTGTTAATTTTTCTTAACGTTTATTTTACACACACACTTTTGTTTCTTTCGTTGTTGTCTCGGTTTTTTTCTCTATTTTTTTTTGTTGGTTGTGCTCTATTGTTGCTGCTGGCCTAAAAAGTCAAAAACGCAATTTGCATTTGAAAATCGTGTGAACATTTCCCAAAAGCAGGCCAACAGCATACATATATTTATTTTTCTACAATTTTTTCTTTGCGTTTTTCGTTTTTGGTTTTCCATTACTTTTTATCTATTTTTTGTTATTTTTTTCGTGCCGGAAGTTGCGACTGCAGTTTTCAGTTGAGGTGAGTTAAACACAAAAATAAAAAATAAATATGTACAAATTTTATCAAAATCTACTGATCGACTGAGCCATGCTCTGTTTTGCCAGCATAGTTTATCCCAAAAGAACAAACTTTGGCTAAAAAAATCAATTAAAAAGTTTGTTTAATTATTATAAAAAAAAACATAAGCAGAGCTTTTAACTTATTGAATCAAACCTCAAAAATTAAAAAAAAAAAAAGATTTGACTAACAAGCAATTTCAATCCTAAATAAGAATTTTAAAGAGACAAAAAATAAGAAACTAAATATTTCCCTTTAAAAATCTTAATGAGAATTTTTAAGAGAACAATATAAGAAACTAAATATTTTTCTTTAATATTTACAAAACAAAACAAGTAAGTCGGGACCTCCCGACTAGGAGATACCCTGAACCCAGCATTTAACACATACACACAAACTCTCGGCACTAAATAAGTATTAAGATAGTTA